>JAOEHI010000007.1:5148838-5214711 GCA_025447815.1 Percopsis transmontana | reverse complement strand
ATATATCTACTTATCTATGTATATTTTGAATGAGACAGACAGTGGTTATTGCTGCTGTATAATTTTCTTTGTGGGTAGTGAACTAAAGTGAGGTTTTAACTGCCTCTCCTAAAAGACAACCGTGATTCCAAATGAACTCATTGGTAGAAAGGTATTGACTGTACATGTGTTGATTCAATGTGTCATAGGATATACAGTTTAGCAGAAATCTGTGAAGAAATGAGACGGTGCTGCAGCAGCATTAGACGTTCACAAGCTGTAAGTCTCAATCAGCCCGACCATCCATTAGTTTGCCGTTTTATCCATTTCTTCTTGTTTTCTCCTACGCTGGCTTGTGCCATAATCCTTTTTGACATACTGCCTCCTGCTGTCCGGAGTCCTTCAAAAACCTAGATTCAAAGTAACAAGGTCCCGAAAATCACTGACGGTATGTCATGCATGAAAATATAAAAATGTCTCCGTCTCAGTTCAGTGGATTTTCTAAGCCTTTACCTTTACACTGATGGGGCTTAGATGTGGGCATCTAGTTAAATAGTGTGGCCCAGCCTTGGTTTCTTTAGGTAGATGGAAACCTTTTTTAGGGTTCTTGTAACAGTATGAGGGTTGAGGAGAACCGATGATGCGCAACTGTATTACTCATGAAGACAGGATGGCACCACTGTACTGTATATCTGTATATTTCCATGTTTTGTATTTGACAAAACCACATTTATATTTTTCATTGGTTGCACCAAAGCAGAGCTCTCTAATGATCCTGATGTATTCAGAAAGCTGGCTAATTCTGTTGCATACTGTATGCAGCAGAATCCAGTTCTGGATTGGACATAATGAAACAGATGGTCCCTGAGCAACTAGACGCTTTGATGTTTGAAGATGTCTGGTCTCGCACCGGTCTTATTTCAATGAATCCGCTGGAGAAAAAAAATGCATTAATGCTCAAACATACAAATCTGTATTTGCTCTGCAAGAATACAAAATTGATACTGTAGCTATAGCAACAATGTTCATATTGTGCGTTACCTTTAGATTAATATTATCTGTTGTATCACTAAGGTGTCTATTCACACCCAGGCTGGTTATTACTTGGGACCATAGGATACAATGAATATAAAAACAGACTGTAGATGATAGTATTACAGTTCTTACTGTATATCGCGGTAGCTCAATGTATTGTGCAATGCATTATGATTTTGTTGTTATTTTTATTTGACCTCAGGTAACAAGTCCAAGTTCAAATAAGAGGTTTTATTTAATTAGGATTTACACCAATCCAATAATTGGTGTTATCCAGTATTACCATTCGTAAGCTATATTGAAATAGCTTGTGAAAACCCATACTGTGTAGGCTATATAGGATAGGTTTGCACTTCCATTTGGACATCATTCACTGGCTTTCTGCGGGAGGTTCTTGTGCCAGCGAGGTGACCAGCTGCTAGGGGAATATTTCCAAGATGAAACTCTGTTGTCACTCCTTACCTTGTCACACATACAGCAATGACAGCATTGACCCTGCTTTTTAGCAAGCTGGTTGGACGGAGATGAACATTATTGCTGGTGGAAGCACACCCCAAGAACCTTTTTTTAATTTCATTTCCGCTCGGTTTTATTGTATTATCGATGGAATTATATGAAGGCAATATCTCTCCCTGACTCCTTGTGCGGTCTTTTGTGAAAGATGAGATGGCGTCATTAAACCCACCTGTTTCGCCTCAAGTCAGCGAGTGCATATTGTATGTATGTGTGGGTGAGCTTGCACACATGTCCATTTGTGTGTGTGTGTGTGCGTGTGTGTGTGTTTGTGTGTGTGTGTGTGTGTGTTGAGTAAATCAGACACGAGTGTGAAATTGACCACAGCCACAGGAGGGTCAATATGGATTATATGCCCCTTGAGAGCCGTGGAGCAGCGGCTGGCCACCCACATATGTCAGCCAGCCTATGCATATGTATCAGGGTGACAGCTGGAATTAGCTCTTTTTGTTTTATATCCAAACAAATAATAGACTGTACTCTTGAAAATCATTATTATTTTGCTATTATTCGAAAGCTTTGGGATTGTTTACCCCCCCAATGCAGCAATAAATAGGTGGAATGCATAACCCCGATCTTCCATCACAACAAACCTCCATGGTAACCCTCTTGGCTCTAGGCCTTGATGATGGATATGAATTTCTCCTTTGTGATGAGAAACGAGTAAGTATCACAATTTTAATTACAAGCAGACAACAAGGAAACAAGGAAGACAATGCGACAGCAGTAGGAATGTCCGAAGGCTTTATGACAAACTCATGTGCAGAAGGGGAGGTACTTGTCATAGATACACTTGAGCTACTGATTGAATCGACACTGCTTTCTCACTGCTTTATAGCGCAAGCCAGAGGTGGAACCGCTTTATCTGTCGCAGAGGAACTAGACATGTGCTAGAACTGATTTGAAGAGATGGACGTGGAACGTCTCAATCGTGCGTTTGAAGTGCTTTCTGTAGGCGGGATTAAAGGAGTCCAGCCTTTACTTCTTTCTACGCTAGCAGCCCTCCATTTGCAGGCGTTTGAAGGTGGTCACAATGATCAACGCATTACATCAAATACCCCTGACACCGCTGTTTACTGTTATTGTTGTTTTGTATTATCACTCGCCCTAAGCAAATGTGTTTTCTCTCTCTCTATCTCTCTCTTGGTGTTTCTTTGTTCCTTTTAGACATTGGATCCTCTGTGATTGGATAACCGTTTGTGTTTGTGTGAGGTTTGTTTTGCATACAGGATAGTTGAGTGGATAGTCTATGCCAAAAGCTCCTGGGTTCGATCCCCGGCGTCAGACATCTGACATTTTCTGCCTTAATGATGGCACTGACTTCATTGACATTTTCATTAATCTCACGAATGAACTACCTCACCTGTGGCATAAGTGCAGTCTAGGCCTCTGGGTTCTGTCCAAAACGTGACTACTGCACATTAGCACATACACCACACATGACAGGAGGTGTATGTCATTATCTTACATGAGTGTAAAATAATGGAGAGTTCCCCTTGAAGCTCAAGTGAGGGGTTTTATGTTTCATCGTCTGGTATGTTATATTTCTAAATAACAAATTATCAATGTTCAAGTATACTGTATCTGTGTGTGTGCGCGATTCCGCACATACAGCACAGAACAACTTTGCGGTACAGATGTAGGCCCTGGGTGGCTTTTGAGACGTCCAATTTCATTTTCTTCTCGTCAATTTCTTTACAAATGTTACATGTTGCTTTCAGAGGGCTGATCTTCTCTCTTCCTTTTGCATCGTCCCTGATCACAGCCAATTCAGCAGGAACTCTCGAATGACCTAAATTTTTCATCACCTTACAGCCTCTCTTGTTTTACGACGTTAGCGGGCGTTGTAGCACAGATGAAGAAATATCTGTGTGCAGCTCGGTTTATTCCCAGGGTGTGTTTGAAGGAGAAGCTGGTCTTGTTGACAGTTTGACCCACTGTCTAGACACCGGTGTTTTTACAAGGTACTCATGACAGGCACCTCAATCGCCTCGCCTATGCTGCTTTTCCCACAGCCTTCGTGAGTGACACCTCTTTTGATTTATAATGTTATGCTCGTGGTTTATCCAAATTCTCAACCTCTTCACGTTCTCACTTACATCATTGATCACAATTGTCAGAGAAGAGCCATTATTGTCGATGGGAAAACTGCATTCGGCCCACAACAGTCCCCAGCGATTGCTGCATTTCATGCGTATTCTTTCATCTGGTGAAAAACGTTAAGTGCGCCGGTGTGCAGGGGCCATATATTTCCCTGGTGCTATATAGAACCCAGCAGGATTGGGGCATGTGGTATGTCTCTTAAACAGGCGGATTACCCATAGTGGTGGCTCTGTGTTGATTTCTCCTCCGTGAGAAGCCATTAGCCTCTGGGGGCAGCGACGAGGTCTGCCCATTATTCAGGGACAAGGTGGTGGAAATGGAGAGGGATAAGACACAATGCGCTCAGGGCCAAGCCGCTCGCTCCTCTGACCCGCTTCTAAAATGGCTTTTCCACACTCTTATAAAAGCCATTGCGCTGCATTTTAAAGAATAATAGAATCCATGCCTCTCCGCAGAGAAACTATTTCAGCTTTGTAATTCCTCGGCACTGGGACATTTCTTTGAAGGTGACTTCACAGCAACTTTAGCTTTTCTTTTTCTTTTCTTTTTTCACACTTCACAGATGCCTGTAAGACAAATCAAAAGCTCCCTTAAACAATGTCTTTGCTACTTTTGGCGCTACATCACGCTGCATGAATGAAGCCGTGTGAGGCGTGTGACGGCGCCTTTGAACATGAAGGCCTACAGTGGGTCACAGCGATGTTTCTCTTTTCTCGCAGCGCTGTTGTTCAGCGTTTTTATTTTATTTTAACTGCTTCTGCATAACGTAAAACATCAACAAACAATCAATGCAAAATGTATGCAGTATGTTGTGGAAGAATAAAAAACACAAAAATTGTATCTCACCATTGGAGAGTCCCAACCGTCACTTTGAGAACCATGGCTGTAGCTGAACTTTTCCTCCACCTGTCCTGTGGAGGTTCACAAAATGTATGATTTTTTTTAATCCTTCATGCTTGTAACGTATTTATCTGGAATTAATAACACATCACAGGTTTTTTTTAAAGGCTGTGTATAAAACATTTTTGTCCAAGGCTAGAAGAAAATAGCATGCAAAACAAAAGTGACAAGCCTACTCAGTGAAGCGGTCCACATATAGTCAATACTTAAACAAGGCCATAACATTTTGCACTGAGCCACCATCAGTGCTTTTTGGCTGTTTAACCAGTTAGTTAAATGATGGTGGGCATATTGAAAAAAAAAACACCGGTAATCACAACTAAAGTGAGAGTAAGAGTGTGAGAGACTGGTGGAAGTTTTAGGCGCAGGTTGACCTCGGCTAAATTCGTCACCTGGCGTCCACTTATTTATTTAGATGTTGTATTGTAATAAGCTATATATTTAAATGACAGGTACCGACATCTTAGGCAAACAGCACCTGCCCCCCCTCCCCCACCCTCCCTCCTATCTCCCCTCCCCTCCACATACTCTAAGTAGCACACTCGCCATGTTTATAACAGAAAACACACCACTCCTGTGTTTCTTTTCTCTATTACCAGGGGACCCTGAAATTGCTCTTATTAATCAGAGCAGTGATAATGAGCAGTGAATAATAACCATGGGTGGAGGCCTACTGAATGCAATGAAATGGAGGCATAAAAGCACAGCTCACTCCCCTGGAGAGGTGTTTATTTGAGACCTCAAGAGTTGAAAATCACTCCGCATCCCCCCGTGAGACTTGAAGTGGGTATTTCTGCCCCTAACATAATGCTTCACCATTACCTTACAGACTCCCTTCATTCCTGTAGATGGGGACGTGTAAATGAAAAAGGTCTCCGGCCCCGTGTCGTCAACCTGTCAATCCAAACGTTTATCTATCTATACAGTATGCAAAGATTACTTTTCCCTTGCTGTTAATAAGAAGAAACACCCACTTCAAGTCTCATGGGAGGAGCAGATAAATCTTCAACTCCTGAGGTCTCAAATATACACCTCTCCATCCATGCCCCCATCTCATTGCATTCAGTAGGCCAATCCTCCTGGCCAGTGCCTGCTTGTACAGTATTTGCATTGTCATGCTATCACCATTAGAGAGCGTGGTATTTTAATCCATATAAAGACTTGCCATTAGCAGAGCAAAGAATGTCTGTTTTTAATAGCACGTCATTAAATTTAGGTCAGAGTTGTATCGGGGTTGCCCCCCACCCACACACACACCCCTCCCTGACAGCCTGGCAGGGCAGGAGGCTTTTTTTAGGATGCCGGCTTTGATTGATGAGCTTTTGATTGGAATCGCGAATGAGACACTTTCATTACTCTCTGTCGAAGTGCATCCTGTTAGGAGCAGTAAAGGCCACGGGTGTTGGAGTGTGTGTGTGTGTGTGTGCGCACGCGCATGCTGATAGCTATCTGTGTGTGTGTGTGCATGTGTGTGGCTACGGTGTGACTGTGTTTGAGAATGAGGGAGCGAGGTGAGAGAGAGAGTATGCTGTCAGCTGATGATGAACCCCGTTTAATGACAGTTTTTCACTCGGTTTCCACAAAAGCTACAACCGCTCCGAGCCCGGAGAGCCGCGGGCCCAAGTCACTTCTGCAAACGAGACACCTGACAGCTCGGCTCTGACTGGCTTCTGTCCTCTGGATCCCAGCCAATAATGTCCCCTTCACTCGCACTGAATAAAACCATTAGTACATCTTCTATTTACTACCGCTGCGGGAGCTAGAGTAGATATGCATGTAAAAAGGATGAAATAAAATATCAGATCACATGAAGGACACAGCTAGGCCATAATAGGGTGCTTTCTGATCGCACTCTCTAAAGTGTCGTTGCAGGCGGGGTTTTTTGTGACTGACAAAATGGTGCCGCCTTGACTAAAGAGTCAAGTAAATTCATTTGGAGCCACAGGGGCACCTAAAAGAGTGTAACTTCATTAGCTGAGCTCCATGACTAAAACAAAAGGGGGAGTTCTTCTAATAAGTTGGGTTACATTTTCAGCTATAATTTCATTACGCTCTGTAATTAAATTAAGCTATAACGTAAAGGCCCCTTGATGTTCTACTCTCTGTTTGTATTAAACGTTTATTATGCCTCCTGCAGCGATCAATTATATTGTCAAGACAAGCTTTATGAGATGTGTTCAGCTCATAATCACCACAATGGGTAGTTTGCACTGGCCTACTCATCTGCTGAGAGACCAGTAGCTAGTTAGCAGTGA
Source organism: Percopsis transmontana (assembly GCA_025447815.1). Taxonomy (NCBI): domain Eukaryota; kingdom Metazoa; phylum Chordata; class Actinopteri; order Percopsiformes; family Percopsidae; genus Percopsis; species Percopsis transmontana. The sequence continues at coordinate 5,207,926 of JAOEHI010000007.1, read as the reverse complement.
CACAAACTCATTGATAGTTTTTCTCCTTTTATATAGCAGCAGGGCCAAATAGCCCTCATCATTTCCTTGTATTGAGAACATGTGACAGAGCATTTTGCCTTTGGCAGCATCCCCACTTTATGTCAAATTATTCCTGGGCTTTGTTCAGGTCACCTTGGCGGTAAACAGAGGAGCAACGCCTGAAACAGCTGTGATTAGAAGAATGGTTATCAGCAGAGGACATTTCTTCAGCATAAACAAGCAGCGCATCGCAAATACTGCGCAATTAGAAGGACTAATTTATTTCCCAGGTTAAGCCTGAGGTTTCCTCCTGTTCTCAGAATTAACACACAGCTGCCAGTCACCGCGTTACCACGGAGATGCAGGGCAAGATAGTAGAGGAGAAGATGCCACAATACATCTTAATTCACAAATGACTTCTGTGGGAAATAAAGTGGTAGTGGCAGGGTCACTCACTATAACACTATGATGTGAGTCATAGCTGTAACAAGCTACTGCTCTGTATAAACGAACGCATTGTAAATGTGTAGCTGCTTAGCCAGCTAGGGGAGTGTTGTTTTGTTCAGCTTGGCACTAGACAGTTGAACTAGGTCATCACAGAGCTCCAATCAACACGAGATTGTGTATCAGAGACACACAGTGACCTCATGGGTAATGATCCCAGCAGGCTGATTGCATCTATTGATTTAGATTAGACACATACTATCGGTCGGATTAGACAAATACACACGCACGCAGACACATACTCGCAAATCTCCGCCCTAACACCGCCGCGGCTCATACGTAAATGACAAGACACAATATGACTGACGTTTTAATCTCCTGATAGATTCTGGGTTGCGTCCTCGCTGTCTATTGTCGCCCTGCTTACTTGAAGCGGCTTTCCTTGTTCCTTTCTCTCTGTTGAGGGTTTTTGGTACTGGCAGTAAGTGTATTGTGTGTTCGTGATATAACAGAATACATTATTTACTGTAGATATAAGAACCTGGCATCCAGCCAAGGCATCCTGCATCGCATGCCTGTTGTTTACCAGAGATGCTTTTGGTGATTCGTTTTGTCTGAGGGGTGCAATGTACGACCTGTATCTGTGTCTGAGAAACAGTGGTACAGTATCCTGGTTTTTGTCTCCACCCGCCTAGGGAGATGAATCATAAAAGCACAGAGCTCCTGCTATCATTCCACGGAGCTCTGACAGAGCTGGAAGGTACCTCCTGTTCACCAATGCCAGATCCCCTGTTCATAGAAATTAATATATTTTCTTTTGTTTATATACTGGATATTTTGCCCCCGTCATCACATCCACCGTTTTCACTGCCTCTCCTTTCTGGAGTGATGTGCGTTGTGACTCCAGGCTTTAGCATCTGCCTCCTGCCATGTTGGAATGATGCAATTAAGATTGTGTTCCTAGCTGGTGTCTGTTCTCCTGTAGGAGAGGATTAGCCATAAATACCTGTCTGGGCCTGCAGCTCCTTCCTTCTAATGAGCCTGAGAAATAGGCCTGCTCTTGAACTGGTGAAGCTGTGGTAAAATATAGACACTTCCCTATCATGTTTTTGTCTGGGTCAGGTAGATAGCATAGAACCTGCGCTTTAGAGAAACACATCTTTAATTGACCACCAACACCGCAATATAGCTCAAATCCCCCCACCTTCCCTCCCGGCCTTAATGATGTGTATCAGGCTCTTCAAGTAGATTCCTCCTGGAGGCCAGGACCCCAGGGGTAAAGTGTCAGAGTTTAACTAGCTCAGGACCTGATGGGTCCACTGACTTGACCTCTGAGTCTCAGCATGTTTAGAATTCACTGCCTGCTGAAGAAACACCCCCGCCTCCTGAGCCAAAATTGCAGATCTGTAGAAGAAAAACAAAAACAAACAAGTCTCACTGTCCAAATTATTTTAGGGTCGACACCTACAGTACACAAATACATAGAAGTCAGGAGCTTTGAGATAACTCTTTTATTTTGAGGTACCACTGAATAAGGCAGTGTTGTGCTACAAAGGAAGATTTACATGATTTTTGCACATATTTTAATGTAGTTTTAACTGTGCTTGGGACTTGAATAAGCTTTACTGATTTTATGCACAACAGAAGGATACGCACCACTTGAAATGCGTACAGGCTATATAGTATTTTTGTGTACATACATTTGTAGCGGTGCTGAGGTTTTTCTGTGTTCTAATAGGTAGATACCCTCTCTGAACACTCCCTTATGTGTGTTTTTTTCCCCCTAAAGATACTAGTGTTATGCAGTCTGATGAATAATCCACAGCTTCTCCATAATCGTGCCCATTCCCCATAGGGGTGATATTTAGGCAGTATTAAAACTAAACCCCAATGCTCCAGATAGTCCATTTCCTTCCTCTGTGACACTTTAGACTGAACTATTTGTAGCAACACACTCGGTGCTCTTGTAAGCTACTCCCTACTCGTTTTCAGTTTTGTGGGTAATTTTTCACATGCTTTTTTGTGCTTTTTTCATGTGCTATACTATAGAATGGGTGCTACATATTTACTGGTGGGTAGTAACCTTGTATCACCAAAGACGGGCTACAACTTTTCCTCCACTGGCTCCATATTGTTTCTGCGACCCCTTTCTTTCTTCTGATCCCCAATATCCCTCCATGACTACCCCTGACTGGCTCTTTACAGCCTTTTTCTCCTAGTCAGCACATCGCTCTGTGGCCGGTGTGGAAGAAGCCATTCTGCCGGCTGTCACTGGACAGGCAGATTCTGTTCTGCCCTTGTCTGGATGATGGATCTGAAGCAGTCAGGAGTGCTGACTCCTTACTGACCACCTCTCTCTCACTGCTGCATGTCGGCCCCTCAGCCCACCAGCCAGGCCCGCCATGATGGATAGGGCATCCATCGCGTAGCACCCCCCCACCCCCCTACCCCCCTTTCCACCACGTGGCCCTTTGTCAGTCGAGCCCCTGGTGGCAGCTTCCTTTGACGAGGCAAAGAGGGACAGGCAGGTAAACACAGCAGCCATATTGTTGCAGGGTTCCCCGCCGTTACCCCGGTCACACACAGGTTACAGCAGCAGGACTGGACACGGGTCAGTAGAATCCAAATGATGGATATTGCTTTTCCCTTCCTCTTCTTTTCTCATGCGTGGCTTTCATTAGCTCTGTAAAGATCACGCTCCTAAAAGGATTCCCAAATGAAGTTTCATAAAATGGCAGAGATTAATGTCCTGATTAATTTACAGGAGGTGTTGAGAATTTTAACAGACACCTGCAAGTTTTCTGGCCTTGAGGTGGCCTCAATTAGTTAGTAATCTTTTCCAAAATTTAAGTGGCAGGATAAAAGATTAGGCAATTTAAATAGTATAAGTTAGTATTTTATAACCTCTCTTGTGGGCAGGGTAGTGTACCCACCTAAGCAGAATTTGTGTTTTGCCTCCAGCCATGAAACCTCTCGGTTATGAGCAACACATTTTATGATATGATGATCATATAAAAATTTACATAGTTGTAATGATATGATTATTATAATGATTATAACTATTATTATTGTTGATGTTGACAATGTATTTTGTCCACGCTGAATTACTCAATGTCAATATTCTGTGTATTCTGTTGCTTAATTATGGCTACATTTCCGGCCCTGCGGTACCATTTCCTACTACTATAAATACTTTCCCATTAGTTGTTTGTTTCCATTACTAGCTATGCTAGTGAAAAACAGAATAGGATTTGTGCTAATCTTGACGGTCCAATCCATTAAGTTAAAGCACGGCAGAGGTAAAACGGGCTGAGGTGGAGCAGAACACGCAATGTCGTTTAAAGCATATGATAAAGAATTTATTACCTTTCCTTGTCATGCGGCGATGTGGCCATTGCCCTGGCAGCATATGAGAGAATGCTTAAAACATTGCAGCTGCAGGCTTGTGTGTGCTTTGTTTTTTATGGTTTAGATTATTACTTCTTGGCTGAGCCATGACCCAGAGCGCATGACCCTGAAAATAAATGTGTTGGCTTGCTGTCCTCTAGTCCTCCTCAATTAAAGAATATCGCGATATCCCGGCAGGTAAGACGCCTCGCCCTCTTAATGCATCTTATATGCACTTTGAAAGTGTTCCATTTGTACTAATACAATGAGAGCACCAAGCAACCTGTCCTTTTCACTTTAGCCCACACTCTGCCTCAGCAGGAGGCGTTATCGAGCAAAGGCAGTACGGTCCTAGCTGCAGCTTAGTTTAACACAATTACAGACTGCCAATCGAGATAACTCACTTGTTCCTGTTTCTAATCCATGATTGTTGTGTCAGTTTGATCATGGTCATCCCCACGCTGGCATTGATTGTCTGCTGCCAGTGGTTTTACAAAATCGTAACCATCCAATACCTGCATTGTAGGCCAACTTAATGAATTTTAAAGTGTGTCAAAATACAAACACTAATAGAGGTTTGGTAAATTTCTTGTAATCTTTCCACACCTATCTTTCATTATAATATCTGGTAGGGGGCAGGATATTCTAGTGGTCTTGTGTGTTGGGCTCCCAGCCAGAAGGTTGTGGGTTTTCCTACCTGTAAGCATCCTTGAGCAAGATGCCCAACCCCTATCTGCTCCTTGTAATTGTACTCATTTGTAAGTCGATTTGGATAAAAGCTAAATGACCAAATTGTAAATAAAAATATAAAGCCCTTTGGGTATCTTGAGAAGCGCTGTATAAATTTAATGATTATTATCTATTGGTTTGGCATTCGCATCTACAGTATGACTTGACGCTTAATACATTTCTTTGTTTGTGAGCAGCCCAGTTGTTTGTTGTATGTTCTGTAGGACACAGGATAGGAGAGTAAAATAAACAAATAACAAAATCTGAACACATTGGGGAAATTGGTTTTCAAATCTTCTGGAAGTTATTTCTGTAATTTAAAGAATACCCTTCTGCAAAGGGAATATATATGAAACTTGGTTTTCATTTATTGTGGAGTGTAATATTAATTAAATTTAAAATTTGGAAAGAAAATACTCTTTTTAAGACAGACAATACAATACTTGGTTGAAAATGTAATTCCTTTTACTGTAATAGTGAAGAAAAAGGAAAACCATTTAAGTCAGCTCTGTGTTCATTTCCTGCTAAAATTGAGTTGAACACTGTTCAGATAATAAAATCTGTTAGGCACCTATTTTCTTTCCAGCAGTGGAATGCCTTAACCTTTCAAAAAACTCTTACAGTACTTCTCAGTTGTTGAAGGCCAGCTAATGGCTACACTTTTGGATCCTTAGTAGACAAATATAAATGTCAACCTATCCCATCAAAAACCTCTTTAATAGTATGACATTAACAGTAACAGCAACATTTTAATTAGTCATATAGTTTTGAATTATTCTGGGGTTGCCCGGGCTGTCGCCCCCGATGACAGTAGTGTGCCCGTGTTTAGGCTGAAAGAAGTGTATGGAGTGTGTAATGAGGCGACACCCGATAGTCCCATGGCCCTGTGTATGCCATAAGGCGTCCATCTGTCATGGGGCACCAGTGGCTAATTCTGCCCTGCATACTTCTTGTCCTGGTCCTCCTCACCTAAATCTGAATTATTCATCTCTCACACCAGCCTTACCCACACTCAACTCAGTGTGTGGGTAAGGCTAAAATAAATATTTTTCAGATAGAGAGAGAGAGAGAGAGAGAGGGGAATGCTTGTGTGAAGAATCCTTTATTTTCTTCATGCCCAAAACAAATCTCTTACCTCTGCAGATTAATATCTAAAGCAATAAAAGCTGAAGCAAATGCAAGACAGGAGCTTCTTGGGACGGTTTATTTTTTTCTACAAACCTCTACATCCAATAAAAGTATTTAGACATGCATGAAGCATCGCTGTTTTAACATCTTGGCATGCAGTTTTGTGTCATACCACTCAAATAAGCAACTGCTGACATTTCCGTCAAGCCAAATAGCATGATTGGGAAAAAAATAGGACAATTAGTTCGTATTTGGAATGATTCTTTATGCGTGAGGCGGTTGTGTTAGCCGTCTGTGTCTTTCCCCCCCTCTTTACTTCTCTTTGATAACGCACACCTTCTGTAGCTCCTTTGTGCTGTGCCGATGACTAAGTGGGGAAATGGGCCGTGGAAAATGGTCGTCAATGCAGCTGGCCTGCTGACAAGAAAGGAACATGTTCTCCCCTGCTCTCAAGGAAAGGAACATCCTTTCAAGTCCAAAACTATTCATCATGCCTTTTAATTCATTACTTGTTTTTCTGTAAAATTGCTCAGATTTCTAAAGGTGTTTTTTGTTTCCCCCTGTCTCTGCTTTTCACTTAATGTGGCTAATAATTCATGCTTTATGCGGCTGTAACATTTATAAATGTGTTAATCATGATTTATTTAAACAAAATGCACAGCCCACACATATCTCCCCGAATGGCAAAATAAATAAATGCATTATTAAGGATTGTATAAAACATGTACTGTATGGTGTCGCCTCGTTAGATTAGCCCCTCCAGCTCCCTGGTTAAAAAAACAGGCACAGATTATTCTTGTTTCAACATATTTAGAACAAGATCCCAATGATGATTGGACGGTGGTGATCAGGGCGCTATGGAGCAGCAGTTTACTTTTCAATTATGGCGCTGCTGTTTGTATCTGGAAACAAAAGGAGCAATTTAGAATGATAATGAAGCATTTATTGTCTTGTGGGGATGGGGAATGTGGCTTGTGAGACACGGTGACTCGTAAATCTCTGGATGTCACCCGTGGCGTGTAGACGGATCTCCTCTCCTGTGGTTTTCTCCAGCCCCATAGAGTGCTGCTTCGGAAAGCTAATGAACATGGAGAGCCTTGAGAATGGTAAACAAGTGCCTGATTAATTGGCCCTCTGCTACCTTCATTTTAACAACAGAATACTAACTATTCTGCTACGGGATATTTCTGATCTGCTCTCCGTTATTTTAGTTACTAACAACCTCAGTCCCATGGAAGTAGAGCATTTCATTCTTCGAGATAATCGAAATACACGGCTATCAAACCTTTGCCACTCAATCAGATATTGTGTACAGCCTTGGCCTATTCAAATGTTTTAGAAAATCTCCAAAAGCTATCCACTGTTCATACATCAGCTTTATACAGAATCTATTACAGTTATTTTTTAAAGATAGTATTTGAAATTAGCACGGATGTAAACAAAAAGGTTATTGGCTAACTGACTGGGAGTGTGATGATATGTCAGAGATGATTGGTTACAATCCAGCTATTTCACACCTGAGGCCAAATCTGACTTGATTAATTGAATGAACGCTGGCTAAATGAGATCTGGGTCCCTTCAGACCGCACAACTGATCACAAAGCTTGACAATTTAAAATTTTACAATTAGGCCCTTTAATTTTCCATCTCAACATAAATATACACATAGCTCTGGAAGTGTTAACGAATACCATAAATGGAATACCACCATATGTTCCTATATCATGTGTATTCAAATACAGCACTCTCACTCGCTCATATGTTCCCTTGTCACTCACACTCACACCCTCTAACTTACTCATTCACCGGTCACTTGTTTCACATTCCACCTAGGAAGCATGCCTCAGCAGCACAGGTACAGCTAGCTCCAGATAGCACTATCTCCAGATACCAAGAAACGTACTCAGTGCTCAGAGAGCTAGCCGAACCACTGATTGCTGTTGCATGAGTAAGTCCGCAGTAGAAGCACTTTTGAGACAGCCTCTACTGGCAATTTGGCATCCAAACAAGGTCAACAACTCTGTTTAAGAGTTTTCCTCTGTAAGCAAACTACACACTCTTCTTGTTGGAGTAAGAATGAAGCATATGTCCAAATAACATTACAGCTCTGGGGACCTTGCAGTCTTTTTATTCAATACGATTATAGTGTGGATTTGAGTGGAACTAGTTGCAAAAGGTGGATGGAAAATGGCTTTAACTTTGAATGGCTGTTCACTTGGCTGTGACAGGTGGTCAGAGTTGACCCAGGAGAGACCCCTCTATGCAGCCTTAAGATTGTTATGTCTTCATGTCTGATTGGCAGGGAATGGGAGACTTGCAGGAGGGGTCATTTATCATCAAACTTTATCGCTCCACAGTTGAGAAAGTGAATAATACCCTTTCATCCGAACAAAGGTCTATGCAATAGCACTCCTAAAGTACTGCACATGGGTAGATGGGTGGACATCGTGGAAGATGTTGCAAGATTCAGGAATAGTGTGATAATACAGGCTGACTGTTTTCAAGCATCTCTGTCCATTTTCTGTAGCAAATAATGTTTGTTGGGTTTGGACAGGAATCACAAAAAAATGTGGCCTTGGAGCTCATCTGACAGCTATACTGCAGGATCAAAATGTTTTAGCTGCATGATAAAATCTCGAATCCCTTTGGGCTTTCCTTTTCGAATTAGAATCAACACATTTCATTCTACCTTCTTTCCCCTTCCTACAGGGTACGTATTTTGAAGCTGATGTTCTGGGTATGCCACCCACTTTAACAATGGAAAAGGCAATGGAAAAAGCATTTTTCTTTTCTTTTTTCTTCTTAATATGGATGGACCAGTCTTGTAGGAATACGCTTTTTTTTGTAGAACCAGTCAAATGTATTCCTGGAGGAACCTTCTTTTCATGATCACAAACAGCTGCTGGATGTGTCACTGAATGGAAAGGTGAGGCCTGACAGGGGAGGCGGCATTTCTAAAGCAAGCGTATTCTATCCCAAATTCTCAGCAAATACAATTATTACCCCTGCCGGGTGACTGTGGTGTGGGAACAGAAGGCTGCATTTCTCTCCAACCGACAGTCTCACTCATGAAACATTGTCATGAAACAATGTTTGTAATGCAAATAAGGCCACTTCAAAGAACGGCGTATTAGCATTTTCAATGGGCGAATTGTGCTATTGTATGGAGAAAAAACACACACTTCAGCTATTTGTTGTGTTTTACATACTAGAATTGACAGTGTATCCCATTGTTTGTTTAAACCACATGTTATTCTATTGGATAATCATACATTTCAGATTAGGGAGAGTGGAAATCATGTATTGATTTGTGCCATATATAAACTGTATTTCCCCCTTTGTCCTGTGGGAATCGGCGGGGGCTTAGCATCCTTATTTAGACCTATGTTACACTATTGATTGGACTGTAACGCAGTGAGACAGGCTGCTTGCAGGCTTAGTGGCCACCTAATGCCTGGAAGGCAAACAGATTACAAGCCACTTGGTACTCCTGTTTCAGTGTAGTTCGCGGCTTAAATAAAGGTTGTCATTTCTACACAATGTCTCACGTGCGGAGGAACGCGCGTGCACAGTCCCCCCCCCCCCCTTACTCAACTGCCCTGCCATGAATGATCCAATTATCCGACACCCTTCAGTGTAATGGCTCTAACCTGTATGGAATGCCGTGCATTGGCAGGCGTTTGGGATGCCTTGTCGGCTCGTGCTGAACAGATGCCTACTACTGTATATTCCCTGCAGCCCCGGTTGATCATGGCCGGTATCATGTTAATTGAGTTGCTGTCTTGCCTCGCGTGCGCCTGTGCTGCGCTCCATGCCCTGACTGGAGCCTTCTTCTGTCAGAGCACCAGGCGGGAGGGGGGGGGAGGACAGCTGACAGAAAGGACAGGGGCAGGAAAAAGAGCACCAAGAGCAGCACATCAGAGAGCCCCAATTAGGCTCCTCCGGAACATTTACGATCCCCATTGTTGTGTGAGGGGAAAGTAGAAAATGCCAAAAGAAGAGAAACAGTCTTCATTTATTGTCTTCCTCCACCCCCAGTTTAACCTGCCTCCCTGCACCTTGGAGCTGTCAGACTGCGGAGGTCTGGATAGAGACGTTAGCCAGTAAATGGAAGCGGCGTCCTGGCCTCCCCGTCCGTGGTACAGGTGCAATCGACTGAGTCACTCCTCTCAAATTTCGAGGAGGGAGCGATGGCTGTTAAGAGCCCCTCTAACATATGCAATGCAATTACGGGCAATTATGGGTTACCAACATTTGCATAATCTTTATCCCAGCAAGTATTAAATGAATATGCAATTCACGCTGTACAATTCGCCGGAGTTTTACACTTCCTAGTTGTTTTCATGCAGTCCCTCACTCATCCATCATTTATGATGAAGAGAAGGAGGAAGGCTACCTGATTGAGCTAATAAATGCGTGTGCAGTGCCAAACTACCATGGGTCAGTAGCCACACCCAGACCCCTTTTTCCTGCTTTCTTCACTCTCAATTCCCTCCAACCCCATAAACAAATGTGACATGTCATTTACTGTGGCCGTGAAACGATTAATTTTCATAAAGAAGGGAAGGAATGGCCATCTCTTAGCCGTTCGGCGCACCTGGTGGTGTTTTGACAAGGATGATAAGCGTACATGGCAGCTCAATTACACTCTCAACGCTCGTTTTCTGTTTTATTTAGGCAATGGGAATCCTCTCCGCGAGCCGGCCTTGCGGTTAAACGCCACGGAAGGCTGCATTTACGACTAGCACCTGTGCCGCAGTGGCCCTCTGATGTTTACCGCCACAGTGCGTCGGGCACAGCAGAATTCACATGCATACGAAGACAACATGTATTATGAGTGGGCGTACACACAGACTTAGGCGTTGCCATTGCTTGGCAGTGGAGGTAACAGTGGCCTTTCATAGTACTGTGACTGTAATACTGTGATAGCATTTGGATCCTGTTGCCACTGTTGTAAATAATTCCCTTAAATAAAATAAATGTTATTCTCCCGCGTGGTTATATAACACACCGGGCTGTTGGCATGACTGTGTATATCACAGGCATCTTTACAAAGGCAGTTTTGTTGCATGACCTGACTGGGAGTATTAACAGCCTGCTGTTTTTTTGTTTAGCTCATCATTGCTCTTACAGATGTGAAGACGGTACTGCTATGAGCTTTTCGTAAATGATCTTGATTATTGTGGTATTCAATGCTTTTTCTTTGGCCTCTCCAGTTAAGTGATGAGTGCTTTTTTTGTCTAGTGTTTTCAAAGGAAGGAAAAGTCGCTTTCAACCCTGCGATTTGTACTCCTTTTTGTTGCTTTCCCTCTGCGTCACCCTGGTGACTCTGCCCTGTGATTATGCACAGGAGCATTAATTGGTCTGTCAATCATAGCAGAATCTGCTCTTGTTGTTCAAGAGAGGGTCCAATCAGAGGTAAGAACAAGGCAGATCCGTCTGATCCTTCTTAACACCTTGTTGCACCGGTTGGAGGTCCTCTAAGAGAGTTGTTGATTAGACATGAAATAACAACAGAGCGCTTGCTTACACTTGCTTGGCAAATGAAACAAAAGAAACACATTTGTATTGTTTATTTGTTGTACCCATTTTGTGTCGGGTTCATGCACTATACTTCAAATTTTAATGGAAGTCATTATTCATCATTTGTTTAATACAGTAAGTTCCTTTGTTTGTCAGAAATACAGTAAGCAGACCGCTACAGTACCTCTCCTAATTGCCATGTTAAAAGTACACTCCTCGTTTGTGTCTGTAATGGCCCTTGTGGTTGAAACCAGCTTTACAAAAATGTTGTTTTGGTTTGTAACCCTACCTGAGTGCTTATTGGCAGCCCTCATTAGTCCTCCCCTTATAGTTGCCTACACTTAAAAACAGTAAGCTAGTGCAGTTCTGGCGGCGCAATTGAATAGTGTACCTTTAACATAATATAGGAGCAGGGGTTATGGATGTGTGTGAATGTCAGCAGAGAATTACAGTGCCTACTTAGACAGTCAACACAGCTAGTGGCTGTAAAGCTCTGTGCACTCCCAGTGCACACGAATAATCTAGCCAGACTGATTTAGTTGTTTACGCTGATTATTAGAGAGAACACATAATGGCCATCCAGCTGCAGGATATTATTTCCTCACTGCACGCTGCATAGCTTTTATGCAGCATATTCAGACATTTTAACCAGCAGCGAGACACCAGCGCTTAAATACAAAGACTGAGTGACATTATCTGTTGGCAGTGGTTCTATGCTCTTCTCTCCCAAGCCAGCACAGCCTTGACAGCACAAAGGCAAGCCCTCCCCTCTTTCTCTCTCTCTCTCTCTCTCTCTCTCTCTCACGCACACACACGTGCACACACACACACCACTGACATCCCCCACTCCCTCTCCCCAGCCGGTCCAAACAGGAAGCTCTTTACTATAGCTGTCAGCCATTGCCAACATGCCCTTTTCTTTTTTGCTTTTCTTTTATTCCTCGAGCAGACAATCATCAGAGCCTGTTTTGACAGCCCTTCTTTTGATATTTATATTTCCGCTGATTGTTAATTACTTTCTGGCTTCATCCCCCATGTCACTCCATTGTTAGCACACCCATGGCCATGTGCAGTTGGGTTGTCTCACAGTGGAGTTCCCCGATAGCGACTTTTATATTGTTCCGACGCGGCATGTCCCTGAGGGCGTTAGCATGTTGTGTGCACTTGTCTTACACAAGGATGTCTAGCCTGCAATGGCGGCAACTTGGTCTTCCCTGCATTCCTCTGAATCGTTTGCGTTCTCCCCAGCTGGCATGTATGCAGAAGGGACTCCTTATGGTGAATCTGTGACATATAGACGCCGAAATGAACTCTGTTCCTTACGACGTTTGTCAAGCTCCCTTTGAGAGGTGTGTGTGTGTGTGTGTGTGTGTGTGTGTTTGTGTGTGTGTGTGTGGAACCTCACCTGGGTTTGAAATAAGACTTTCGCCATGCTTCAACTGACTCACAAATGACATTGATGGCACAGGTCTTTTGTGAAATAACACACCAGCTCGCTCTGAAAGAAGGGACATCTGTCTCCTAAAGCTAGGCCCAGCCCAGGAGAACACAGGCGGAGGAGTAAAATATCCACATCCTTTCTCTAGGAAGAGATGTGGACCTGTGATATACGGATTTCGAGAAGGGACTGCTTTGACACAGTGGTACCATCTGTCAGTGTGCATGAAAACTACACTGTTGTGAAAATCTATATAAGAGACTATGGAAAATACTAATTTGAACCGAAAGAAGAACATAACATTTCACAAGAACATAAGTACACAAACAGTAATCAGTCAATTAATATTTTATATTAAAATACTGTATATTCATACAGTTATTTCTTTGAACATAAAGAGCCCATTTCCATTCGAGACAGGTTGATAAAATAATGGTTACAAAGTAGTCCTGTTAAGACATATATAATGTACATGTATAAGATTTTATTTCACATTTAAATTAATTGTACAGACATTGTATTGTAAGAGCATAACAAAACTACTCAATAATTAATTCTACAAATTCATAATCCTACAATAAACCTATTTCTGTTTTTAATAATCAATGACGTGTGTCAGAGTTTTGTTAAAACAGTCTTCCAAATCCACATTTTAATATGCAAACAATTTGTTAATGTGCAGGGCACTATTTAATAGGCTTTTATACTAGATATTTTGAAATGTCTTTGACTAGTTACATGCTTGATTCGGATGCTAATTTATTCTGTCTGTCTTGTAATGAAGGTTTGTTTTTTTGAATACTAGACTTCCTGCCAGCTCTGTGGGTGATGTACAGGGTTCTCTGGTTAAGTGTGCATAATATCAACTCTGTCATGTCAGACTTGATTGTTTGTGGCAGCTCCCTCCACTTCCCCTCTCGGTAGAACCCAATCCTTCCACTACTCCACGGTGAAATGTTTCTCCTGCGAGACAGGCTTCCTTTCACGGGAATACTATTAACAGTATTCCCAGAGTTTTCCATGGACTTTGCATTTGTTGAAAGCTGATCGTCTGTAGCCATGATATTTTTGTTGTACCTTGACTCGAGCTTGCTGTTTGTTTGATGTCTGTGAAATAATGGAAATGAGCTAAGAGTGGTTTTCCTCTGGTTCCACAATTTAAGTACTACTAATAATAATAAATGATAAATAAAACATTTAAAACAGATAAATAAATAAAACGACTAAAATGGAAGGAGGGGCTGGTTGCACTTTCTCACATTAGATTTGGCTCCGCAGTTCATGGCTCCGCAGTTCATGGCTTCGCAGTTCATGGCTCGTGATGTCCAGCTGGAATTTGCTCTCTGCTCTCTGTTCAGGGACTGTAAGCTCCATCTGAGAGGAACAAGATGGCTACCGTGGGCAGCAAATTTGCACAATTATCTACAGCTCTATCCCACCGCTGCGCTCTGTCAGATTAACACCCAGCATCAAGAAACACACATTAATGTACCTTTTCTCTTAAAAATAAAGCCGCACATTAAAGATTCATGAGCTCCTTTCAATACACAGAGCGGCATTACAAAGCCACATTTACTTATTCTCACTCTTTTGTTTTGTTTTGTTTTGCTACAAAAGATAAAATTGCATTATTAAAACACACCAATGACAATAATTCATACTAATGCCAATAGATAAAGGTAATCATTCAGAAGTTATCTTGGCTGATATCAAAGTTTTTGACACAGTGTATTTTTCCCACAATATATTATCCTGCATTTCTCTTTTTTATTACATTTTCTGTTATTCCTCTTGGTGGTTTATATTGCTTTGCTAACCACTACAGACTATTTAGCCACTTGCATATTTAGATAAGAGTGGGTCTTTGATACAGCACTGCAATAAAGATAAATAAATATAAAATGCACCACTGTTATTTTCAAAGGTTATTTGGAAAGTCCCTTCCTGTGTATATTGTTGCTTTTAATCAGAGATGAAAACTTAATTTTTTTGAGTAGGATCTTTTCATTATTCAGATAAGCGAGGACTTCGATTCAGAGTGTGTTTTTAATTTCACTGGCAGTGTTACCAATCTCCAGACTGTTTACCTCCTGTGTAGATAAAGCTGTTTGATCCCCATTTTCAAAGCTTTAACTTGCCTTTTCTTCTGCTTTTGTGCCTCAAATGGATCATAGATGTAACTTGTGTTATTATAGTTTTGTTGTACAGCAGTATTAGGAAGTTAATAAAAGTGGATCTAAGATTGATTTTAATATTCTGCACATGAAAAAAAAATGTGGAGGGCGAAATCTGACACATTTAATGAATACACTTAAGTTTTATTACCTCTCGTATTTAGGATTTTTTATGGTTTTGACTGTATTTCATTTTAGTTTGTGAGTGATAGTTTCATTAATGTCCTATTTCAGTCAGTATTTCCATTGCAGTTGTTCATATTGCTATACTCTCTGTAGGCCATGCAGATATCAGGCAATTTTTATTTTCTTTCGGCCTGAAAATAGCTTCTTTTTCTCAAAGAAGTATGTTTTCACCTCACTCAGAGACCACTTAGACCCAATGTGGGAAGGGAAACATGGAAAGACTTTTGTGGCAAAGCATCTCGATCAGCTGTTCCTTGTCACACCAAGTCATTTTGCATCTGCCGCCTCTCGGGTGCCCAGGAGTACACACTTTGCATTATTTAGATGGGCAATCACTCTGAAATCCTTCTGTGTTCACATCCGTGGAGGAGCACGGGTCTAAAAATATCACCCCGGCAGCTTGTGATTGTGTATCTCATATCAATGGGACCTCCAGGTACAGTATACGTGCGCTTGTCTCCGAAGCCATATTTTACGTGGATTGTGTTGTCTGTGAAGGTGGCAGAGGGATACATGTCTTGTGTGTTGTGTGTGCTAGAGGATCCGTACCGCTGGTTTCCTCAGGGGGTGCCCTACATTCTCTGCTGCAGTCATTTGTTTGATGGACAGACAGACAATTATCTGTGAAGGAATTGTCAAGCTCGTAGAGCTGATGGATGGAATCATTTGTGCTAGGTCATCATATCATATGAGTATCATTCACTATCACTGTAATGCATGCTACGACAGATCTTAGAAAAGGGTATTTTAAAGCATTGGGTGACTTAAGAGAATAGTATTGTGCTGCAGTGTTGATTAAACACGCCTGCCTCACCACACGCCAGGTACTGCATATTCAGTGATGTGTCCCCAGTTTGAAGCATCTCACATGTAGTGCTCTAATGTAGCCTACATGGTAAGGCAATAGGCTGTCAAAATTAGTTTCTCTCTGTGTCATCTATGCAATATACTGTGCATTACACATATATTTATAGAATGCACCACAAAGACGAGTCTATAAAGAAAATCTGATACAATGGACCCTTTGCACAGAGGTTTCAGAGTAGGGTATACATAGCAGTAGCTAAGAAAATGTATAATAATAATAAAATAAATAACCTAGATTGAGGTGCTCTAATTAGCAAGCATCTACAATGCTATTGTTTCATTGTCCATGCAGAACACATTTACACATACACCATTACTGCTCCAGATTATATTAATTGGTATTAATCATTCCTCTGAACGTGTATATATATATATATGTGTATATGTATGTAGTTGGCCCATATGTTTCCAAACTAAGAGGCAACCTGAAGTGAACAGCTCATTCTAGATGTGGCGTGTTGCTTTGGAAGGAGGCATGCAGCCCCATCCGAGGGGCTCTCACTGGTGGCTTTTCCAGCGATAACAAGCTGCAGGGCCACGTGGACTATATCTGTAGACGTCTGTGGAGGCTTACAGCACAAAGAGCAGCCGTGTCTTTCCCCCACTGAGGCCAATCTGGCCCTAGCTGTCAAGACATGTTTCAGGAACATGGCCTCTGGCGTATGCAGCAGTGCCGGAGCCCCCCTGCTATCGTGATAGAGCCATAGTCAATGTCTTCTGAAGTTTGAAAGACAAAAAAGGGAGATGCAAAGAAAGGTGTTGTCTATGCAGAGCCCAGAGTGAGAGAGAGCCTGACAACTGCATCACAATGTGATGATAACTCTTCTGCCACTGGCCTGGTGAACTGGCCCAGCGCAGACAGGTGTTTGCTGCTGTAGTTTTCCCAGGCTGTTATTTTGTTCCATCCACAATCATTAACTTTACTCTGCTCCGACTCGGAGCCTCCTGTTCTAAACACACTCACACATACTGTAGCTTGCAGCCACAGGGAGATGCATGTTTTTAAAATGACACAGACAGAAGTGACCGTGCAAGTGGAATAAAAAAAGGAATTGCGGGAGGGTGAGGAGGGTGAGGAGGGTGAGGAGGGCTACCCCTATAATGAATGGAGGTTCATAGTCTTTTTAGGAAAACCTTTCATTGTGACCCTGTCACACTTCACCAAACAGATATTGTAATAAATCTATGTTTATCTTCAATATTTGATTATATTTACACCTGCATAATGAGATCCTTTCCCCTCTATTAATGATGGATGAGGTCCAACTGTCTGCAGGTCAGAATTACCATCCGAACACCCCTCTGCCCCGCAGCGCAGGTAGACAAACCTTAATGTGCCTTTTTAATTAATACAGGCATTTCATGGCTCTGGTTAACATTTCCCCTGCACTCTTCAGGGTGCGTCTTGCGGGCTCTTTCCACCCCTCAGCCACTAGGCAGATGGTCAGTTATTAGCAGTAATTAAAATTCCATCATTGATCATGGTTTGTAATTTTACTTAATTTGAAATGTATTAATGATTAAAAGGCTCAGCTGCTCGCCGCGAATGTTAATGGCCACGGGGACCAACAGTGGGATACAAAAAGTCAGTGTGAACATCCCTTAGGACTCACCCTCCCTACTAGTAGCAGCCTATTCCAATTAGGTATACAGGTAGTCTCAACATGTGGCATCGCCTCCGATTCAGTGATTTAAACGCTCACCAGCTACGGTGGGTTTAATAAATTCCCCCGGTTGTTTATTCACGTACAGTATCTGATTCAGGATTAAGGCTGTAAGCACATTATAAACAAAGCAAACATCATTTAGAGCCGGCATAGAGGCAGTGGAATTTTCTGGGTCTAATGAAGACAAAATGGTGTCTTTCTTATTGGGTGGGTTCTAAAGGAGCTAGGAGACCTTCTGGAGAATAAAGTAGGTCAGCCTGCTGACATAGGGCGCCTGTGGACATGTTCTGTATGTTGCTACTGCAGAGCTCACAGCACATCTTCCTAGAGAGGAAACAGTAGTTAACAACATAACAGCAAACCATTAGGGGTGGAAAGCAGCCTGCAGGTGTTTATTTGATCTTCTGAGTGGTTCATGTCCATCACACTCTCGCAAAACAGAAATAAAGACGACGCTTAATCTTTGATAGTGTAATTCATGGGTGTGTGTGTGGGTGTATAAATAATGAGGTTATATATGTGTGGATGGTTTGATTTCATTGCTTTTAATCTGTAATAAAACAAGCATAAACAGTAGGCTACACATGCTGCTGAAATCACCCACTAATATGACCTTGGACCATGTCAGGAGGCTGTGTCTCATAAAGCTAACTCAGATTAGCGCATGCGTGCACATGTGTACAACAAATATACAGCTGTGTAGACAGACGTCAGTGACACTCCAGGGTCGCCCCTCTGGTGACATGCCGATATATAGAGATATACCCAAAGGTATATTTATATTTGAACCTCTCAGGGTTTTGATATTCCCTGTACATCGTTGTCTTTCTTCTTTTCGAATCAGGTTAAATCCTGTCATGAACTATGTGCTTTGTTCCACAACCTCTTTACTGAATCACTTCACAAAACACTATGTACAAAATACATTCCATATGATAGGCTATGTCCTGACCCTCTGTATGGTGTGTTTAGAATTGTAACCGGAAGGCCACAAGTCATCCATATGACTCTTTGTTCTCTGGTCCCACTGCATGTGAAATGCTAGAATGGCCATTCATTTTTATTTAATTCACATTCATTCACATCTCTCACAGCTTCATTACGACCCATTGTTACTTTATTTAGAACAAAGCGCTGATTGTTGTCGCCTGGTACTCTCAGCCTACTTCTGTTGTTTCACCGCCAGCGGGGGAGATCATGCGCAGGATAAGACAGGTTGACAGGGATACTTAATGACTGGAAATCCCTCCAAATGCTCAGTCTCTTGTTTATCGATTTGTTGTCAGGGATATTATATATAAGGAATGTGCAAAATCTGCGCGTTACTCTTGACCGCACGCTATGAGTGACAGTCAATTAAAAACGAAATGGAATCCGTGGAGCAAAACCAGACGCAGGCTTGCCAAGAACGGCATGTCTCTTGAGTGTGCAACAAAAATGAAAAGTATCCATATCCATCCCCATATATTTACCTCTGAGAAGAGGAGAGCTTAATTGCTAGGAATTGCATGTTAATATTTATTTATAGGTGGGTGTTTTTTGTTGGTTTGTTTTTTTAGGAATATAGGATATGGATCAGGGTTTGTAGCTTGTTTGCGTGCTCTAGAAATTATGTTTATACACACCTCAGGGACTCCATTGTCATGCTGTTGATATATTTATGCTGTTTAACAGATAGACGGACAGGAGTAAGTGCGCTCCAGGTTGTTCATGTGCAATCGCCGACGGTCCACGTGTGCACGTTGCAGTTTTAAGTGCTAAGCTGTCAGCTAGCCTGCAGAGAGCTGAGTATCCTTTCACCCTTGTGGATTTCTGTGGAAGGAGGATGGCAAATGTAACACAAGCTTTTTCCCAGCTCTCTGATATCTCTAACAGCCACATGTTTATATTTAAAATTATTGCTTTTCTTCCCCTCAAACACTTGCTTTTGAAAAGCAGCAATCCCCTTTATGGCCTAGTTCTCTACAGTGAAGCAGTACTGCTTTTGTGTGTTGATAAGGGTTTGTGAGTGCATGGGTCTTTGATCTGCCCTACCAGAGAAGATGTTGACAGTTTAGCAGGGAGATGTTGCTGTGTACTGGGTTTAGATAGCCCCCCACAGTCACAGACATTGTTAGAAAAGTGAAATTAAAAAATATTAATTTAAATAACTAATAAATGTTAATAAAGTACTTACTGTAGCAGCAGTGTGTCAAACTCTCAAGGCTTCTCACAGAACCAGTTTCACCAGTTTCAATACCGTGCCCAGGACTTCAAGGCCTCAAATAGATCAACTTGTCTTTCAAAGAAAATGTGTCTGGCTAAATTGGAAAGCATGTGTCTATATGAAAATGAATGTAGTTGAGCCTTTGAGACTTTTTAATTGGGCTCATACTAAAGTATTTTTGCTTGATTTTAAGATTCACAGATTTGTAGTCGTCATTTCTGTCTAGAAGCAGTTTGCCGTTTACTTTCTCATGTCATGAAACACATACTGTATTCACATCTCCATGTACAAATAATTCTATTGTTTTTGCTACAAACATGGCTATATAAGAACTATTGTAACTCTTATATATAAGACTATTATATTGAATTGCAGTTTGCCATCTTATAATCAGAATACTTGCTCTAGTTATCAAAAATGCTGGTCTTTCCCCTGGGTAAAGGCCACACTGTGGATGGTCTTTTGAAGTTTTTTTTTTCTTTCTGTAAGTTACACCACCATCTACTGTTATCTATTTATGCTCCTAGCTATGCAAGAATGCTGCACTGTATTGATTGTTATTGACGACATCCCGGTGTTTTCTCTGCCTCCACCATGTGACCTTTGGAGGCCTCAACACAGAAACAAAGAGAACATCACAGCAAATCAGATATCCTCTCTTTGCAAATGTGCGGAGTATGCCGCGTATTCCTGCAGGTTTGAAAATCATGCCGTCATGATATCTTGTATATGTTTCTATATATTGGGAGGACCACTGGCTGTCAAATGAACATGACATTCACAAGGATTAATCAATGGTGGATCAATGGCTACAGTCTGACAAATCAGTTGACTTATCATAATCAATCTGCCCTTTTGGACAAAGGGTGATGTGTGGGCCACCAAAAGCTCTATGTCAGGGTCCTTTGAGCCTAACTTTCCCCCCAAGTAAATAAACTTTGCCTTTGTCCCTCACCTTGACCAACGCCATCGACATCAACCTGATGCCTTCAAGTACAGGAGAGAGAGAGAGAGAGATGAGGTACGGGGATGCTGCATACTTCCTTTGTACTCATTTTTGCTGTGCCTATGATAATCATTGCAAAAAAGCGTCAGTAGTTAAAAAGTGTTCCCATCTGGAGAGGAAACTGGGACAAAGTGTTCTTTAGAGGGAACGCAAGATAGCTCTCATGGCCTTTAGGGCTGGAACCGGAGAGAGTCAAGTGCTCTAAAACAGCTACAGTAGCTTAAGATGCTTATTTATTCATTTATTTATTTCTTTATTTATTACCTGTTTTAGATATCCTTTAGGGATGTGGAGGTGCTCGTGGCGGCAAGGACCATCAATATAAATGTCCTGTTGTGTGTAAACGAACCCTTGCAGTTCAAAAGAGAACTTTACGCCAGAGATGTCCGGTATACCTGTATGAGAAGTGGAGATGTCAATACTAATGGTGTCCACAAATTGGCTATTCAACGTATTGCTGTCCCATTGCCTTGCCTTGCCTTTCCGCTATGATCTCCCAGGACCCTGTCCCAGCTGAACAGCTCATAGCACCATGATTCTCCCATCTCTTATCTAGAGGCCAGATCAATAAATCGATGGAACCTGCCCCAACTGGACTGTGGTGTCCTCCTCCTATTCTGGCCCTGTCAATCTGAGGAAGCACTTATCTGCTAGAAAAGGGTGATGCATTGTGTGACGCCCCGGTGAATGTTCATTAAGTTGTTTTCCAATGAGAAGAAAGGATCGATAGCCGACCTCAGTGATTCACGGGTACCCACCATTATGCATCTGATCTCTGCGACGCCAGCAGACATGTGAAGGAGTCAATTAGAAGCTTGTGAAACTTAGATGGTCATTTTGGTGATTTTGTTTGTCATAATAAAACATTCTCAATCCAAAGGCATGTAAACCAAAGCTCAAATTGCCCCCTCTTGGTTGCTTTAAGCAATACCCTTGTAAAAACCAGAGCCGCTGCCCTCCCCCGGTCGAGCTCGCCGGTGTTTTAAGCCACCGGTCGTCCGCGGTCCAACACACCCAATCGCACCAACACACCTGTCTCCAATCCCCTCATCTACCCTCTATAAGCAGGAGGGTGTATGAGGGGAATTGTCGGTTATCACTCTGTGTACCTTGTTCGTTTGTTTACCCACGTTGTTGGATTATCTTATTAAAATACATTTTTGAACACTCGTCAGCCGTCTCTGGTGTCTCTGCGCTTGCACTCTTTCCACCCTCGACTCAACTTCGTTACAACCCTGACATGCTTTTACAGTTTATTCTTTGAACTGTATTGTTTGTTTCCATGAAATTCATGTGGGATACACCTATTAAATCAGAATCTATTTGCTGTTGTTTCATGCTTCTTATAACAAGCTCCCAGCTTTTGCTGCTGTATTCTCAGGAACATTGTGGACCGCTAATTCACAGTCTTAACTGTGTGTTTTCTTTAACAGCTTAATAGGGGTGTGAACCAAAACACCCAACTCCTCTTTCCTTGTTTCTTTTTTTTAATAGTTTTATCCTGAATTACATTTTGAGAAATTGCCAAGGTAAACCAATTACTGTAAGTACAGGGTCGCTGGAGAGGACATCACCTTCCACACATTTCCTTTTCATTTCCTCTTTCCACTCTTTTTAAAGCAGAATACATTTCTTTGTTGTCAAAACACTGCTGACATAACTGCGCATGTGCAGTCGTCAATGAAAATACAGAAAATACACTCTTACAGTGAAATCATATCAACGCGCTTCTTCGTATCAGCTTAGAGTCTTCATTTCTGTGATAGTGCTATGCAGAAAGAGACTGCCTGATGGAGGTGTGTCATTCTCTTTCATTATCACCACATGTAATGTCTCTTGAAGACCCTGCTGCATTCAGAAAGATAGGTTTGAAATAATAATGGTGTGGTACATAATTTACCAAAGTAGTTGTTGAAATGTTGAACAGAAAGGCGACCAGAAGAGACTTGCAGTGCAAGTAGGAACAGGCCAAAAATGTGAGATATGTCTCTCTACTCGCTTAAGCGCCCTTCTTTGATCTGCCATGCTATGCAGGTTGATTAATTAAGCACGCGTTGCCTCCATAAACACTGCATTTCACTTTAATCATTGGGGTTCATAAAGGGAATGTTCTTAATATTTATACTGCACTCTTCAGCCATTGAAAGCTCTTTGAGACAGCTACGACTGTGACCCAGCACAACCCTATCCATCTTCCATTACTGATAATAACCCTCTCTCATGTAATGCTTTTTTTTTATCAGCATGGTAAAACCAAACATGAAAGGGGTGCTCTCTGCTTCTGGGTAGTGCATGGCCATTTCGCACACCTGCTAAATCTGTGTTTGCCTCTGCGAAATTGCAACTGAAAAGCTGCCGAACATTTTTTGGGATATAGTGTAAATTAGGAGTTACATGCTTTGATATGACACATACAATATGTGCATGTTTTAGTCAAGTGTGTCTTGTATTGTTTCATGTATGAGCAACTACAGCCTGTTTGTCAAATCAAATATAGAGGATTTTGACAGTCTTGCTTTTGTACGATTGGTCTCGAATTAGTGTGTATATACACATACACTCTTTCATCTGGTTGTACTGAAAGGATGAGTTTAAATTGAAGTGTCTTTCACAGGGTACAAATTACTGCATCAAATCCCAAAAATTCCCCAAAACAAGACGCAGTTGTTTGTAGCAACCCAAACTAGGTACATAATAAACTCACAAAAAGCCTTAATTTTCCTGCCTGTGTGTTTGAGTCTAGAGTCTAGAGGGGCATCTAAGACAAAGAAACTGTATACATCCCACTACGCGCTATAGTACATAGCTGAATGCTATGCAAGTCAATGTACAACAAAGACTTCTACAAGGAATGTACTCAACATTATATTCTAACATCGGCAGGTTTTGCTGACCTGACGCTTTTTTCTGGTTACTTTCCTAAGCCTGCAGGAGCTCTGCATGATAGGCCTTGAGTGTGGTGATGTATAGCACTGGTGGTGCTGTTGGAGCAGCAGATGGGCCTTGAGTACAGTAGCGAGCCACTGGGGTGGAGATCCACACATTGCTCTTTGTTGCTACACAGGCGAGGAGCCTCCTAATCTAGTGTAACTGATGACAGAGGACGTCTTCCTCAGCTGCTCTCCCCTGGGGGCGTGTCACCCTCTCTCCCCCCCCCCATCAATCACTCCCAAGTCAGGTCATACACTACACAGGCCTCTTCGTGGGCCCACCTGTCGCATGAAAAGTCTGTATCATTTCTTCGCTTTCTTATTTCTACTTCTACTTAATAACGGTACATGCGCATGCAATAATTCTACAGACCGCCAACTGTTACTACATTTCTATTGACTTCAGTGGTAGAATGAGTTAGCTATGGTGTGGTAAGGTGAAGTATTCAAACAGCATGTGGTAGTTAATATGGTTGGACATTGCATCCTGCGAAACAGTGAGAGTGAGGGCTTGTCCCATTGTTTGATCATCTCTGCTGTGTCCGTGTTTCCTATTCATGAGCTAATTGGTACATCCCACTGGCCTCTGACTCGGCTTAGCAGGAACTGGATATAATGTGCCCCCCTCTGCTAGCCTTCTGGGACGTCGCTGACCACAGCACTCACTGGAAACAGGCCTCACAAAGACGGCATTAACCCGCAGCATATGTGTGACTGATCGAACGCTGTCAGCGTCAAGATGGTTCAGCTCCTCAATTTGGTCGAACTCAATGTCAATTTATTGATCTGGGCTTAATGGAACAGCCTGATGTTACATATTACATGTATTTTCGATTTAGATTTAGCTCTATATTGTGCTTGAAAATATACTGTACTAGTGGAGTAAGTAGTCTTTTGGACTGCAGCCTAGGAGAGCACCTCTGTAGTAAACAGTTTGCAGCAATTTACATCCATCTAGATTTACTGTATATTAGGCCACATCCATCCTTGCAGAGGTAAATTTTTACACATTTTTACACGGATAAAACAGCGTTTTTGACCACGCGGCCACAGTACCATTTTTGCTCAGTTTAAAAAAGTATCCCCGTCCATACGGAAGCGGTTACGCCGGGGGACAACGCATACGTCATTGAACTGCGCATGCTCAGGTTGCTAAACACATGACCATATGCTAACGGAGCTCCTCCGTGTCATTTCCGCTTTTGTTGTTCACAGAAACACACTTCGCTAAAGTGTGATAAAATCTAAAACTTATTTAACTCATAAAAGTAACCAACGACTATAAAGTCGCAAAAGCTGTGGAAAATACGCACTGGGAGACATGCTAGAGCAAATAAGATGACATATTGGAGCTCTAAAAACATCTGTCCTCTAAGGATGCAGAACAGTTAGAAAAGGCTCGCAACAAGGACGGCATTATGAAGATGCACAAAATCTACTGTATCAGTGTGTTATTATTTTACATTTGGTATAGTATTTGCATTCTCATAATTTAACCCTTTCTCGCCAAAGAACACGAGGCAATTGTACACTTTTTTTGTCACGTTACTTGTTTCAGCTCTGGTTTCAGTGCAGGAAAACGGCGGATTGGTATGGATGGAAGGACAAAATAAATGGAGAGATAAAGATGCGTTTTCAAATGAAACTGAGCTAGTGTGGACAGGGCCTTAGACTGCAAATACAATGCTAATTTTGTCTTTAAACTATCAAATTGCCACATTACTTGTGTGTGTTTAAAGCATACTGCCTACTTATATATACTCCAAAATATAAATATAATGCTATTAGAGGAATAAATATATTGTCTGGGTCTTGTATCCTGCCTTCAGCCAATTTCTTGATTCTTTTTTTTCTGGGATCACTCAGCGTATTGGAAATGTCAAATCTATCTTGTGATCTCAGTAATGGGCAGATGGATGCTGGCTTACATTGATTCATTTTGTTATATTGACCATTGAATTACATAAGGGAAATCACACAGTTTGAACCCTCAGTGACTTGTTAATGAAAATACGTAGTGCCCCGCTTATATTGCCAGAGGTCGCGATAGAGAGTCATACAACTAATGCGGACACGTCTGGAACTACAGTAAATCAGAGGGGTGGCCCATAGGACAGCCATATCACAGAATTAATTTAGGCTGTGCTATTTCTCTTTCCACAACCTATCACCACCATGGCACTATGTTAGCGTCTCCCTTGAACCGTATAGAGGGCTGACTTTTTATTTCCTCACCCCAGGAATGAGTCAATAAACTTCGTGGGGGGGGTTAAGGCTGATTTATGCTTCTGCGTCGAGTCAACGCAGAGCCTACTCCGTAGCCTACACAAGTGGCTACGCCGTCCTGAGCATTTATACTTGTGTGCTGGTGTGTCTGCTGTGCAGACCTGTGCGTGTTGACTGCACATATATGAGCCCCACTACACGGCAATAGATGTCCTCCTGCTAAGCTCACGATTAGAGTGTAAACGTTTAGTGTTCTAAGCATATACAAATATTTATTTCCAGTGAATCTCTTAATTACACCAATATTGTGCATGGGAAACCGTTTGTACCAAAAGAAAAAGTAATTATGAAAGATCGCTGATTGTATTTTGTTGCTGTCTGAACAACCAGGAAATGCCCTCGTCTAGTGAAACTCATGAGGAGTAACGTTCAAGGCATATAAAAAACAGTGAATCTGTTAAATACACCAATATTGTGCTTGTGAAGCAGTTTGTGCATTTAGAAGACGTATTTATAAAGACACATCGCTCCAAAGCACCCTGTCATATGGTCTTCCAAACAGAAACAGCCGACGCGCCCACAAGGCGCTGAAACAGTTGTTGTGGTCTGCGTCGCTGTGACATGTAGTTACATTTTTGAGGAGGTTCGCGTCTATGCCGTCTAGAAGCATAAATCGGCCTTTAGACAGGAATAGCAACTTCATTGTGTTAATATTGACAGGCCACTTAATTTGTCATCACTCAGTAGTGCAGAAATCATTGGATTGGTCAAGAATGAGTTGTTGAGTTCTACCTTTATAGGGAAGGTTTAATAAAAAAATACATATTAACAGGTGAAATTATACTGCAAAGAACCTGCCATTTTAAAGTGTCAATATCTATGCAGCTGAATCTGCTTTTTGATGGCCTTAATAAAGTCTTGGAATTTCCATCAGCCGTATCACTCTCTTAACAGAAGGGCTCCATTATCAACAATTCACCTGCGACCCTTTCCCCCCTCCCCGCAGAGGCATGATTAAAGGTAAATACTTCAGTGCTCCCCAGGCCAAGGCCCTCGCTGGGCCGCTGGGTGCTCTCCTCTCTGGCCCACTGTTGGACCAGCATATGGTTTAGACATGTGGAGAAAGGGGAAGACGCGCACACATTGAGAGAGCCGGGTAATTGCGTTTGCAATTGAAATGAAACACCGCGCTACGAGATCCATGGGCAGCAAGGGGACGGAGCGTGTATTGAACAATAATCCCGGCAAGAGGGAGAGCAAGAAGGACTCAAGCTGTGCAATTATCCGGAAGAAAGAGACAACACAGGCCTCTTCACATCTGCACAGAACAGCGCAGTTTATCTCTTAATTTCCTAATTCAGCACAACAAGCAGACTCAATAGGCCCTGAAAGTGGGCCTTCCCTTCGGCTGAATTATTGCCGTATGTGCTTGTTACTCTGTGATGCTGCCAGCTGCACGGTGGAGGACTCATGTGATATGCTCCATGTTCAGTGAGCTTGGCTAACCGCACTTCTGTTAAAAGGGAACTTGTCTAGCTGCTGCTGTACCTGATTCAGCCACGACGGACGGGGACCTAAAGCTCCGAATGGAGAGCAGACAGCAAGGCCTAATGATGAGAGGACGGGGAACTATATATATATATATATATACACGATGAAGATAGCAGGAAGGCCCGGGAGTGTCAACTTGCTTGTCTCTTAAGTTCATGGAGAACCATGTAGACTGTATGCAGGTTAACATGGCGGCAGCAATCCAGCAGTGAACACACACACTACCCCTACATGAGGCTCCTATATAAACAGTGATGTGAGGATTTACTTTCATATAGATCCCTAAAGATTTTATAATTGAGGACATGAACAATTTCTCATGAACCTTTATGTGTAAATGTGGCATACATAATTAGTCTGGTTCATAGAAGGTATATTTTCAATATTTCTATACGTATGTTATTTTTGTCCTGTTATTTTTGTTTAATTCATGTTCCATATGTATGCTTGTTTGCTCCCCATGCATTGTGACTAAACCAATATGTTGGTTTAGTCACAAGATGGTCAAATAAGTTGGTCAAATGGTCAAATAAGTTTAGGAATCACGTTTTTGTTATAATTGAGGTGCCTCATAATCTTCTAAATTAACTCAGATTTGACGGTGAATGTCCAGTATTTTATATACTGGACATAATTTAGGACGCATTGTCATATTCTATGTAAAGAAAATTCAGTGGCTTCTCACCAATCATGTCAGATATTTTCTATGAATTTGTGAAAAGCATGTGTTTAACTAATATATATACTGTATACTCATGTTTCCAAGCCACAATTACCATACATTTATTTAGAATTCAACATATTTATTTTACACAGTTAGGGTTGGGTACCATTCACATTTGAACCGGTACCTGGAATTTGGTACCTGTACCCAACGGTACCTTTTTACGGTACTTGACTCTCTTTAATAATCTTTTTTATTTCTGTTGTAAAAAATAACTCCAAACTTGCATTTCACATCACAAATATTGCAGCGAGCATTGTCTATGGGATTACAACAGTGCCAAAACTCCGTAAACTTGTGTTTTGGATGTGCTTGTAAATTTAGGTTTGTGCTCACATTCGTCGCAAGTGAAAATTCGCAAATGTGTAATTTCATTTGGCAAGCTTTTATCATGGTTTTGCAAATGTGTATTTTCATTTCGCAAGCTTGTTTCATGATGTGTAAAAAAAAATACACATGGTCACAAATGTTGCAAGCATGAATTTTTATATACCATGATACAAGCTTGCGAAATTAAATGACACATTTGCGAATCGTCAACTTACAACCACAAACCTCAATGTGCGAGCATGACATTCAAAACGTTTAAAGAGTTTTGGCTCAATTGTAATCTCATAGTTGTCTGTGTCAAGTTTTGAAAAGTGGATGCACTGCTTTCGGCTCGACTGTGTTGAACATTGAACAAGCTGCAGGGCTGACGTAATCTCGCTTTTGTAGTCTCGTTCTCTCTTTCTCTATGCTCTCACCCAGAACTGCTGTCAGGTACCGAAATTTGGCACTGATTTTACGTGAATCACTACTCGGGAGTACCGACGTAATCGCTACTTTATAGGCTACTTTACCGCCTCAGTCTTTATATTGTGGCATGTGTATTTTCTGTATCTGTATAATTCCATGCTTCAAATAAATTTCATGTGAAACCCTTCTCTTTTATTCCCTGGGGCAGCTTGACAGCATCTTAGAGTCAGAATTTCAAGAGTCCCTGGCTTTTAGCCATCTTAGCTGACAATACCACCATTTTGTGACAGCATAAATTCATCCACTGTTGACAACACTGTTTTTTCCTTGCCTAACCCCTCACTTTTCTCCTCCCTTCTCTCCTTATTCACTAGGTTATGTCTATCCATATTCCGCAGACAATCATTTATGTTCAGTCCCATTCAGTGGGTAAAACAAGGCACGTCTGTATATGTGGAGTCACTTCCACTTTCCATTGCGTCCTTTCATCTAATCCCTATTGAAAACTGGAGAGAGTTCAAGTTGCTGCTGTCACAGAGGAAGGATATGGCAGGATTTACAGGATGGCAAGCATGGAGGAATTATATGATTAAAGTCTTTACTGACGCAGTCATGTCTTTCTGTGGACTCCAGTCTCTATACTGGCTCTCTCTGTTAACATTGTTTTCTGAGGAAATGAGCACCAGTGGTACAATGTAAAGGTGAGATTATATGATACCTCTCACCTTGGTTCAGTGACTAGAATGTTACTGGCCTTGTGGTTGAAACCAGTATTGCGAAAAATGTGCTGTTTTGATTTGAAACTCAGAGACGGCATACCCCTCCTTGAACACCTCTACCCCTCCCCCAACAACCACATGCACAATTGTGTTTCAGACATTGACAAACTGTGAGCTCGGTTGGACATTTAGGTTTATGGGGGGTGCTGTAACACAATAAAGCAGTGTACTTTTAACAATCAATGTCCTCTTCTCCCCCTTCTACTGTGGTTGGGTTGGAGTCCTTGACATGTCAGGCGGGGCATAGTGAATGCAGCCTTTAAAGTGGAATGTTGTTCCGTGCTGATAGTCCCTCGCAGGTGTAGGAAGGAGAGAGTGCTAGTTTCCCCGCTGCTCCGAGACTAATTGGCTGGCTCTATAGTTCATCTAGTCCTTTACTGTGGCTGTTCTCCAGTGCCCATTCACACCTTTCCCCTGAATCCCTGCAGGTGGAGTGTGAAATCCATTTGTTTCAACGCAGGAACCAAAGCGCTCTCTGGCCCGTGACAGACCGTTTTGTCTGGTGCTGCAGACAGTTCCTATTGAGCTAAACAGGTATAACTCACCAGTATAACTCAACGGCTGGTAATAGTGACTCATTAGGGGAACTTTGGGCTGAATCTGAAATGAGTTTCTTCCATGCTAGAGATGACCGCCTGCTGTTCCCAGGTTGTACTGGTGATGAGCAGGCAGTTAAGTGATTCGACTGAGGGTCATGAATCATTGAGCAGCATCTTGCACTGGCAATGCAACCTGGGCATTGAGAAATGAACCCCGTAAGAAGCCGTTTTAATGGTGGCACACTGGCTGTACGCTTCAGCTTTATGGGAGCCTACCCCAAGGACAATAACATAAATAGGTCTTTACCCAACAGTAAAGAGGGGTCCATTAAGTGGTGCTCTCTTCTTATATGGCATAGTTAATGACTGACCTTTTGAAACTGTGTTGGGATAGTCCTGAGAAATGGGTCTGCCACCAAGGACTGCTGATAACCTGCAAGGCGACCTTGTCTGTTAGTAAACACCGGCGTTGTTTGAGGCTCTCTTTAATGGCCACCACCATTAGCATATTCTGTGGGCATTTGGGATCTATTCCTCTGCAGGTCTGCGGAACATATTAGAGCCAGGTTTAGTTTACTTTATGACTGGAGAAGAGTGCAAGGCTAATGAGTATGAGGTATTGTGAATGCTAAATCACCGCTGTTGGGGTACCACCTGTCTCCACCGTGGACTGGTAATTATCTTGCATCACTACTTTCTCATTTCTGCCCACTGAGATGGCATTAGCATAGAACAGGAATGGCTCTGTCTACGCTAGATGAGGCCGTCTTCTGATCGCATGCCTGTTCTGACCCCTGTGTCTAACACACGACTAGCGGAAGCTCTCCAGATCCTAATGAACCCATAGGATGTTTTCTCGCCTCTCACAAATAAACAAAGGGCTCAAATGTTAGACTTTGTATAAATTAGCATTAATGACTTCATTATGTTTCTGGACACTATTCTGTTCTCACAATCAGCACTTCATTAAGGTAGTGCTGCTGGGTACTTAATTGAAGTTCCGGTTCTGTTTAAACGGCAGTTTGACAAGTTGCACAAGTGAGCACCTGGCGACCCTCGGATTTATGACACGTGTCAATCACTGAGAATAAAGATATTGTCCTTATTGAGGGATTTTCCCTATCGTAATAATGATAATAATAATTATTATTATTATTTTGTGTATAGGGTGATTTATTTATGTATTTTTATGTTAATATTAAGATATACTTTTATACTTTTTATGTCATTAATCTGGAATAATTTATGAATCAAGTTAGTATCTTGACCGTGTCTATTTTGTGCAGCATAAAATGCATAATGAAGCAGTGGCATCTGGTAGGTAATTTTGATGGTACGTTATTTAAATTCTGAAAACAGCATATCCAGGCATGATGTTACAATGTCTACAAATAAGGCTGAAGTTGTAGTACATACTGATAGGATTGTGGACAAGAAAGCTGATGACAGCTACAGTAGCTGGTTGTAGAAAATGCTTGCTCATAAAAATGAATGGTTTGGCTGGACTTTACATTTGATACAAATGTTATTTGGTTGAGCATTTTGCGCTCTATCAAAAAACAAGTAGACATAAGTAATGTTCTAATTGAATTCAAACTGAATTACAGCCTCTTTATTCCATGCTACTGCAGAGTTGTTACAGATGGACCCTGGAGACTGGGCCTAGCCATAGCCTTTATCGATTCAGGCCATAGCCTTATGAAAACCTGCTGCTCCCAGGTCTAATTTCAATGTATCTTTTGCACTACTGCCAAGCAGATTGTCAATTGGTCCCTGCCTCTTTATGGAGCTGTAGGGGTGAGTTAGTTAATGATATCACCACAGTGTGAAGATTAGAACTCAATTATCTGTCTGCACCATGGACCTGGTTCCTGGCCCAACATATTAATCATATTTCTTGATAGAGCTGTGCTGTGTCTGAGAAGTGTTGAAGTTTCATTTCAGATAGAAAGAGGTTTTGTAGAAATATTGGCTATTGGAGTCTACATTTTCCTGTTAATTTTCCCTTATATGTCCTTTAAACTACTAGCATATTTTTATTTGGTATTTTCATGTCCCCTCCGAGAATCATTGTAATTCAGTTGCCCTACAGCTTGCCAGTTTAGGATCAAAAGCTTTCGATTATCCAAAAGATGTTTTCTCTCAGACGTGTTCTAGCTGATTGAACCTTCAATATTTAAATCATAAAATCGACCCGGGGGTGAGGTTGATGAATGTGTACTTTCAAAAGAGAGGCTGAATACGGAAGGAATACAACATTCTCAAGCTCAAGCTCAAACGTTAGTGGTAAATGACAACTGTTTAACACTTGTAAAAGTTTGCCCGTAAGGCTGAAAAATTAAACAGCAAGACATGTTCGCATTAATACAAAAGGGATTTAGAAATATTGTGTTAGTTAATATTGTAGCTTATTTATTACAGAATTCAATGCATGAATGCAGGGGATGCTGATGAATAAATCTGAAGCCATTATCTCTAGAAGCTGAACGTGAGAATGAGAAATGTCAAGGGAAAGCTTATTATCATATACTGTACTATACTGAGAGCTTTTATGTAATTCATCCACTCTGTGTAAGCTACTACAGTTAATAGAACATGCTGCAACAGCCATTAGCACCGTTTTAATAGCTGCCACGATATATTTTCATGTCATTTAATCACATGCTGAACTATGTAGCGATCTTAATAATTTTTTATTTTTTTTCATTACACACAATCAAAGAAAATAAACCCTTTTCAGAGACTTACAATTTTTTTTTTAATTTCCAAAGGTCAGCGGGCATTGCAGTCAGGGTCTGCCCAACAGAGGTACATCATCCGAACAACTCACTGCATCCTTCGAGACACAAAGGAAGTGCACTTTTGATGTGGGTTTTTCTTTTGAGGAAAAGACAAGGCTGGTGATAGTAATGGCATCGCCTGCAGCCCGCTGCAGATGCTGATTGAGAAGCCGAGTCTATTTTGGCTTCGGGAGCACTGTCAGTAGAGTGCACAGTCCTAGGGGAGGTCACTGTGATCTTTCTGGCGCCCGCCGAGCTGACAAACAGCCCTCAGCCACCCCCACACCCCATCCCTCTACAACTTCCTGGTAGAGGGATGCGAGTCCCCCCGAGGGAGACCTGCCCTCCGCCAGTCAGCCGGCGGTGCCTCCTGTTGCGACACCCTCATTAACATACAGACACACACACAGAGTAGACAGAGCTTTACCAAAGCAATCATCCCGCACCGGAGCCCGTCTCTGTTGAGCCCCGACAATTCCAGTTCTGCATGACTTTTCTGATGTTTTTCTACTGATGTTTCCCTGCCTGCCTCCCTCCCTCCTTAGCTGTGATGAGAGCGGACAGGAAAATCAATAAAGAAAACATTGTGGTTTGACTGTGACATGAAACATCCAAACTCATGCGCGTCCTGAAAAAGCGCCACTTGTCAGGATAGTTTCGTTTGATGAAAGAGCTCCCTGTATCATTCCTCCGCGGTGGAAAAGAAGATTTCTTTGACTAAGCACAATAACAACATTAGGCATGGCTCATCAGCTGATGACATAGCAGTCAATATGGATAAAAGAGGTGCAATGAGCAATACAGCTTCCAACACCCTTTAACAAGACGAGGCTAGTAGGACAATACACGATAACAGCAACACCGTGACAATCACGTCAAGCTCTACATAAACATCTCATCCCTTCAGCTATGCATCTATTTGTATGTGTATATGTTTTCATTGACTGCCAGATCAAATTATATGCTTTACTCAAAAAATAGGCATTGGCACTAGCCTGTTGTTCTAACAGGTGTGCCGCGCTCCCAACAAAGAAAGTAAAAGCTCCCCGCCCACACAGCAGGGTTAACTCTCAGCACCATGTGATGTTGATGTTGCTTTGATGGTGATTTCAAAGCATGAAATAAGACGGTCGGCAGAAAAAAGTAGATGTGTGAGTGATTTCCCCCCTTTTTTTTTATTTACTCATCGTTTTTCCTCTCCATTGGTCAGTGCAGGTTTACTTCTCCACATGCACCCCACTCTCTTGACTTTCTCTTCTGTGTATAAATAATGTAGATTTCCAGTGCAACACAGCATGCATTTAAATTTGGGCTTAAAGGAATTCGCACAAAAAACTGTTTTAATTTAAATAGGATTAAATCCATGGCGAGCTTTCTCTTTTTCTGCGGTGACCACAATAAGAAATGTGTGTGTCCCGCATTCCCACGTTCTCCATAGCCTAAAGTCGTACTGTCTTGGGCTCATACGGTGGTGGTTTGTTTTCATCGGAGTGGCTGAGCGCCTGTGTCAGGACAGTAAGAGGTTTGTCAGTTGGGATCTGGAGGAGAGCACCTGTAAATAATTCAACTCGTCAGGGAGAGTGGGGTCATGGCAACTGAATACATTGGAAGATTATGTAGGCACCGCTGGGGCTGTGGATAGGTTATACAGTGCTACTGTGTCTGAGATACTAACACGTGATAGGTTTTATTCAGTGCCACTCTATCCCAGCGCATTCATAATTATAATAGAATAGATATATTAGGCTAAAGGTATAGTACATTTGTGTATACACCGATCAGCCATCAGTAGGACCCCTTTTGCCGCCAAAATAGCCCTGACCCATCAAGGCATGGACTCCACTAGACCTCTGAAGGTGTGCTGTGGTATCTGGCATCAAGACGTTAGCAGCAGATCCTTTAAGTACTGTAAGTTGCGAGGTGGGGCCTCCATGGATCGGACTTGTTTGTACAGCACATCCCACAGATGCTTGATTGGATTAAGATCTGGGGAATTTGGAGGCCAAGTCAACACCTTGAACTCGTTTTTGTGTTCTTCAAACCATTGCTGAACCATTTTTGCTTTGTAACAGGGTGCATTATCCTGCTGAAAAAGGCCAATGCCATCAGGGAATGCCGTTTCCATGAAAGGGTGTACATTGTCTGCAACAATGCTTAGGTACGTGTCAAAGTAGCATCCACATGAATGGCAGGACCCAAGGTTTCCCAGCAGAACATTGCCTAAAGCATCACACTGCCTCCGCCGGCTTGCCTTCTTCCCATAGTGCATCCTGGTGCCATATGTTTCCAAGGTAAGTGACGCACATGCACCCTGCCACCCACGTGATGTAAAAGAAAACGTGATTCATCAGACCAGGCCACCTTATTCCATTGCTCCATGGTACAATTCTGATGCTCACGTGCCAATTGTAGGCGCTTACGGCAGTGTACAGAGGTCAGCATGGGCACCCTGACTAGTCTGCGACTACGCAGCCCCATACACAAGAAACAAAGATGCACTGTGTGTTGTGACACGTTTCTATCAGAACTAGCAATTTGAGCTCCAGTAGCTCGTCTGGATGTTCACTTAATGCCTAATATATCCCACCCAGGTGCCATGATAACGAGATTATCAGTTATTCACTTCACTCAGTGGTCATAATGTTATGGCTGATCGGTGTATTATGTACATTAGCGTAATTTGCGTCAAAACAACAAATAAACATCCTCACCACGTAAAAACAAATATCGCTTTCAGAGACAGCTTAAGGTGTGGCATGTATTTTATGGCTACACAAAAGAATTGATGTTACCTTGAAGGTGAGATGCTCCTCCGCAGAACACAGAGTTTTATTTTATTTTATTTTTGTTTAAGGTATATTTAGTCATAATTCATATCCATATACGTATCCGTGTTTCCAGTTCTTGCTCTCTGCCTGTGCAGGCTCATAAATCACATAGCAGTTTACAGAGGTTTGCCACAGACACACCTACAGTACAGCGCTCTGTGATCTCCTTCATTTCACTCCTCTACCCTGCAGCACTCGGACTTACACTGAGGACGCTATAGCAACACACCACAAAGGGAGCGCTAGCAGATATATTTAGGAACCGCTCCTGTTTCTCCACTATGTCTGCAAAATGGCATTGTTCCTGTTACCTGTTTTTAGCTTGCACTGCTCTTCTGTGTCACACTTTGATGGTGAAATAGAAAGATTGATGCCAAGATTAGCCTAATTAAGTGAAGACAAAGGATATGGTTCTATCCAGTGTTTGGTGTCATGTAGCTATTCAGCACCTCCCTAGCTGCTAATTACTGTACAGTACCTCTGCTGTTTCACGGGCCCTTCCCAGAATGGACAGGGTCTGAATCCCCAGAGTTTTAGCCTGCCTGGTCAATAGAAAGCTTTAGTTGTAGTGCTGCAACATCTGGCTGGCTGTCAGAACTGGCAGGACCTGGGTAAGCCATATCAGGGGTTTAAAAAAGAAAGATATCACCTCCTTATATCTGTTTTTCTGTCCTTGGCTATTATAGAGCCTGGCATGAAAATTAGACTGATTAATAGATTCGATTAGATTGTTTAATAGCCACAATACAGTGATACAATAGCAGAAACATATTAACATCCACACACATTAGGTGAATGGTATGCATGCCAGTAGTGTGTGAGGAGGGGACTAGATTAGACTAGAGGGAGTAGTTGAAATTGTGATAGCGATGGGGAAAAAAGCTGAAGCGTTTATCCTTAGTGGACAGTGACCTGTATTGCCTCCCTGAGGGAAGGAGCTTGAAGGCCCTATCTTGAATGGAAAATAATTTATTTACGTGTTTGTATTCTAGAATGTACTTTAACATGCCTGTTTATTGCTGTTGTTGTTCAGTGAAGGAAAGGGCAGATCTCATTGTTGTCAGCACAGCACTCACAGCATGACCACGGCAGACATGAAAAATCGTACTTTTAACAACATGGTTTACTAAATGAATAATATATCCAGCGCTCAATATCCAGTTATAATAGCTGTTATGCTGTCTCAGACCTGGCAGATGAATACTGTAGGAAGACGATTTTGAACCAAAGTGAACCCCTGTTCACTGTTCAGGTGCATATACTTTCCCGATGGGTGGTCAAATATAACTAATTTGACAAGCCCAGTGCAAGCCACAGTATGTTAAAGCACACCACGCTGTCTTCAAATGCAACTTTATAGTTTCCGCTGACGGTGATAAACCACAAGGAATCCCACCTCCCTGTGAAGTTCCACTTTAATGAGATTAAGTTAGTCCTAAATTTGGCCCGTCTTAAATCTCTTTGTTACGCCGCTCCCTATCAACAGGATGCGCAGCAGGCAGCTGGTTAGCTGTTAATAACTATCCTATGGCTTGACAAAGCCAAGGCTTTCAAAACGTGTCTGTGTTAATTGGTGGTTGCTGCATGCTGGCATGTGTTACCCAGTCTCATCTGTTGTGCCAAAAACAAAGCGCCTGACTGGCATTAGTGCAGAACTTTATAATTGCCACCGTCAAGAGTTTACCCTGTTTATGTACAGTATATAGTGCTCTATAGTAACAAATCTGTGTTCTTAGTCACATTTCCATGGCCTCCGATTCTCAGCATGGCGCCCTCAAGAGGATGTTGTGTGGCCAGAGGGCCTAATCCAGTTACTGTGGGTGTGTGTTGCACCCTTACTGCATCACGAGGAACGGTATCTGGCTTTCCTCAGGCTGTGAGTCTACACGCATGAGACACAATGCCTCTGAGCTTTACTGTTGTGTTGGACCAGGCTGGCCTAATCCATTCCAAGGTGTAACCACAACATCCTAGCAAAACAAAACTTGCCCTCGGCCAGGGCTGAGATGGAGCTCCCACCTGTCTCCTTGGTTTGCTCTTTGTTCTTGCATCTTGTGCAGAGGGGAGAATACGGTCTGGTCTAGCTAGATTGAGTGTGCCCACGACACAGAGCCAAACACTGAGTGACTGAACAGTGCAATACCATTCACTGGTCTGTAAAGTGTTTGCTGGTATTTTAGGTCAACACAAGCCATTCACTGACAGAAGAATATTGTTGAGTTAATAAAATAAGTGATAAAGTAACCACACACACACGTATGTCTTTCTGACACAGACAAATTATTTGTGATAGGCCCACATTGAGATACTCAGCTTTTCCCAGCTTTCATAGTCTACTTTTAGTAGACCATCTGAAATAATGGATTTTTTGGAAATGTATAGTTTGTCATTTATACTGTAGTAAATGTGTGAAATTATTGTTATGTTGATATATTTTTATTGGCATAATTTTGGTTCCATAGTAAGTAGCTGTTGTTGGTCTAATGAATACATTTAAATGTTCCAACCAAGTGGTCTTAAAAGCTCCCCCCAAACTAAAAATACAGACACTGTATAGCTAGTACCAGTATAAATGGGAATGTTGAAAGTTTGTTCAGGAGGCTTGGCTGCCAATTTTTAAAATGTACATATATAAATAAACAAATATCCCCCAGATTTCTGTAATATATTCCTCTAATGGGTGTTCTTGGCCATGTAATGGACATAGGACTGTTTTAGAGGGAAAGGACATTTAAAATGCAGGAGAGGGTATCTGCCAACAGGAAACCTCTGGAAATTAGGGGGAAAACATATGATTATTTCTCCATCTGTGTTGAATTTAATGCTTATCACAATAGCGCTTGATGTTGTGGGCTGTGCAGGCAAGACTCTTATATGGATGGTTCTCAATCAGATAGGGCTCAATTTAAGGATTTGTCTTTCCTGCCTTAGGCATCTGTGGGCAATTTTCAGTAAGGTTTGAACCATTATGTGATTGGAATGTATATCATCACTCTACGGCTTTCAGGAATGGATATAGGTAGTGAACACTCAAATATGCTTGTTTCTGGTTTGATAACCTTATTTTCCAGTATGATCCTTACATTCTCCCAATAGACTTTCATACTATTATGTAGTGAGTTTACAGATAACATTTCTTTTATTCTCTGCTAATCCACTGCACATGTTTTTACACCATAAAGGTGAATTATATGGTACAGTATTTGCTGTTTCCCAGATAAATTATATCGGACAGTTTATAGTCCTAAATGATGAGGAGCAAAATGTCTCCTTGCCCATATATATGAAATATGTAAAAATATGTTGTAAACAACAAAAAATTAAAACAATTCCTAGCAACACGATTACTACCACTTTCATATGTACAGTATTTCATTCAACATTATGCTATATGTTCTGCGTATATGTAGCCTGTGCTAGCTTAGGTAATATATGTTTGTGTGTCATATACAGAACAGATAACATGTATACATGCTATATTGTATTGTCTAAGCTAGCATATGCAAAACATACATGCAATAATTGTTGTATACAATATGTACAAAGGGGTAATATCAAGTTTATAAATAGTATGGTCTATTTTATTTTAGTCTATAGTATTTGTATTTATTTTCTAGTTGATTTGCATATGGTTACAGCCAGTCTGTATGATAACCTGCTTTGCACTTAAATATTACCTGCTCTATACAGATAAACCACTGGCCAGACATTTAAAAAGCAGGGTGATATCAGGAGAAATAGCCGCCCATCACTAAAAGATAGTACTGTAAACGGCAGCATAATCTAATTGTGCCTATTTATGGCAGTTTTAATGTAAAATACATTAACCTGTATGGCCAGTCTTCTTCCCTGTCTCCTGTTCTTTTCTCTTGTCTTCTGCTCCAGTGAAATTGTGTAATTAGATTGTCAAAGC
Source organism: Percopsis transmontana (assembly GCA_025447815.1). NCBI lineage: Eukaryota > Metazoa > Chordata > Actinopteri > Percopsiformes > Percopsidae > Percopsis > Percopsis transmontana. Next base: position 5,168,163 of record JAOEHI010000007.1, on the reverse strand, counting down.
ACAGCCCACTCTTGGGCTTGGTGCTGTTTTATATGCAGATGACTCAAATGATTTGTCTTATAATTCCATTGTCACTGTTTACTTGACTTTGACGATGTTGACGTGACAGTGCTTTGGCTCATGAGGTAAGAAAGGCTTTAGGGAAGTGCAAATGGGAAGGAACCCAAATAGAGTGTTTCCCAAACAGAACGCTCCCGATGAATAATTAGACCTTTTGTGCTCATAGAAAGATAATCCAATTACATTATCCAGTTATGATTAACTCACTGTATGAATCAGTCACAGACGTAACAACGCTCCAGATTTCCATAGGGATCCATAGCTTTTTATTGTGATTTAAAGGAAGGCACAGATGTGTGTGCATTTGTGTATAGAAGTCTGTTACTTTTTTTTTTCTTCTTTCTGCTCTATGAATCTTCAAACAGGCACTTTGAATATGTATTATCATTTCATGAATACTAAATTAAATGTCCTTACTTGTACAGTCTGGAGCATCCTATGAGTACAGACCCTTTTGGGATAAGTCGTAATGTGTTTAGGGGTTGTAAATGTCATGGGAATGACATTTCCTTTGAATCTGAATCCCATCCTCCCAAAGTCCAAAGTCTGCTTCCATTCCCACACAGTTACTGAAAAATCCTGTGCAAAGTGGTCTGGCGGCTGTACAAGTGTGTTTGCTAAGGCCCAGCCAGATTCCGTGCCTCTCGGTCCAGCGGGCCGGGCCAAAACCAACAGATGGGAAGAGCAGAGGAAACGCTGCTGCAGTGTTTGTCCCGAGCGACACGCCGAGCGGGCAGCCCCTCTGCAGAGACTGACCGCTTGGCCGCACGTCCGCTGGGCTGATGCCAGGGAGAGAGACGCACAGAGACAGAGACGGCAGAAAATGGTGGAGGGGGAGGCTGACGATGAGGGAGGAAAGGGAAAGACGCAACCTCGCCTGACCTCAGTCAGGTCAGAGGGCTTTGTGGCAGACCTCTCCCACCATCCACACCCGCAGACATGTGCACACACACACACACACACACGCACACACGCACACACGCACACACCCTCTCAGACACAAGCAGCAGTTAGCCAGCGATGTTGTTACGCGAGGCCCCCGCGGAGAGAGACCCATCTCAAAGAGAACACATTTGAGTCATCCTTGTACCACAGTCGGCTGTTGAACGACGGACAAGGCCAGGGGCAAGTTGCCACCTCAGCGCGTGGGTGGAAGTAGTGCACAGGGAGTGCTAACGCTTAATACGAGCTGCCTTCCCCTCTCCCCGTAAACAGGATATAATATCTGCTCTTCATTAATGATGCAGGGCCTGGGCCGACACAGCAGAATGCATTAGAGTTTTAATCAGCAGATATGATTGCTTTATACTCCGACTGACTGCACTAGGCGACCCCATGGGGGCTCGGTGGCGGTTTATGACAACTAGCTGTCAACGGAAGAAATAAGAAATGAAAAGACGTAAATAGTTTAATGATTTTCGGGGCCGGTAGTGCCAATGAATGATTTTAAGGAGATTGGGGGAATAGAACATCGTATTCCTCACCATAACTTTTGGAATTGGAGGTGAGGCTGTGAAAGATCGCTTAGTCAGAAGTGGCATCTGTTCACTGGAAGATGTTCCACTGGTTCAGTGTGAGATACTGGGATTAGTTCCAAAAAACAATAATACCCCGGTGAAAAAACACCCACAATGGCACCTTGCTAGAGAGCTGAACTATTTCCCTAGTGCCTCTCTCTGTCTCCTTGATTTCCTAACCAAACTCAGTCATCACTCCCTCTCCTACCATTTGTTGGTAGGAGGAAAAAGGAAAGGAAAAACTAAAGGCAGGTCACTCTGGGTACCTGAGGCAAGGGACAAACTGGCTAGGCCACTAACAAGGAAAACTACTAGAGAAGTAAGGAGCACTGGTAAGGCTTAACACAAGGAAAACCCATCTACTAGCTCACATGTGGCCGTGACGCAGACTGACAAGGTGACAAGATGAACTGGTAAAGAGGAACAAGAAACTCTTTGTTAAATACACAGGGGATAATGACGGGCAAGGGGAAACACCTGGAGAAGACAGGGAAGACATAGCTAAACACAATAGACAGGACACCAAGAAACATATACAGGATAGGGCAGGATAGTCTAGTGGTCTAGCAAGATGAGCAAGAGACAAGATGCCTATCCCCTATCTGCTTCTTGTACTAGCAGCATATAATTGTAAGTCGCTCTGGATAAAAGCGTCTGATAAATGACCTAATTGTAAATTGTAAATATACAGGGGCTCTCAGGCCGGGTCGTGACAAGAACAAATATGGCAACCCTACTATAAGCCATTGAGCACAAAGTCTCAGTACCCTGGCTAAAAAGGCTTGCATATACACAAACGTGTATAGTTGCACTATGCTATTACTGATAAATACATTGTCTGTTGACAGATGTAGTATTTACATTATCGATGCTTTCTAAATGTTTACTTGATGTAATGTTGACCACCAAGTGCTAGTGAACACACAGCTGTACACACAGAGATACGCTTTGTAAGCCTGTACAAGAGTCTACAGTAGGTGTTGAATCTGAGGGCTGTCTGTGCAGATTTAGACACAGTCATCCTAGAGTGGAGAAGCTACTTAAGCGACGAAGACGGGGAATAGAAAATGTAAATATTCATGCAGGTCATAGCCTACCCTAACAGTGGCCTATATTGGATGGATTTCTATTTTTACTGTAATCGTGTAATATGCAAGTATAATAATATGTACTTTTTTGCTGTGACATCACCCTTCATATCTATACAATGGGTTTATAATTACATTGTTAACTAGAGCACACAATTCTTTACAAGATCACAAAGTTCTTCATAGATCTACTCAAAGTGCACCAGATTGATGCATTTAACTTTAAAATGTACAAAATGTTCTTGCATGCCCTCGGACCCCCTACAGTGTCCAAGGTCCACCCACCAGTGTCTCATATAATCTGGTGTTTTCTTAATTCTTTACTTCATCAAAAAAAATTCCAGCTACTGCAATTTGTTCTACTATTGTCATGTGACCTCAATGGTTTGTTATACTGTTATTGGCTTGTAGCAGCTATGGCATTGTGCTTTTCGCAGATCAGTTTGACCTTAACTCCATTTGTGTTCTCTCAAGCTCTGCAATCCAAAGTCAGCTTTTCTGTTCTGTCTGTTTAGATTTTCTGCAATGTGTAATACAGTAAAATATATTTTCACCTGAAAAGCATTTTGAAACCTCTTTACAAAAAACATAACTATCAGCAATTGATTCTTGAAGAATTGATGATCTGCAATTACAAAAAAAATAATACAAATATATCACAGTCATGTCATTTGTAATGCTTGTATGTTTAGTTAAAAGATGACAGAAATTGGCTACCTGTTCAGATAGCATCCATTGTGTATTTTAATACGAGCTAATGAAAAACGACACATCTTTCAAGACTTTACAAAAGCTCACTTGAATTCAAAAATCACATCCTGCGGGGACTGTAGCAATCCTAAAGGGGGTTACTATCAGATAGTAAGGGGTAAAATGGTGACTGGAGGGTGTGATGGTGTACCATATGTGTGATTATACGTGTGAAATTAGTTTCGATAGAGGATTGAGGGTATTCATTTTGTCAATAGAAAAAAGTGCAGGGGCCATTCAAGCGTTGAAAGAAGCTCCATATCAGAGGGGAGTCATTCGCACCTGGGTACCAATAGCCAATTGCTTTGAGAAAACTCAGTATTTTGGAGGGAAAGTAATGTTTAAAAAAATAAACTATTAAATCACAGATTTAGGAAAAGATAGTTAAAGACATGTACATTGCTGTCAGTTTTTGATTTGAAAGATGCACTCCTAGATTATCATATAGCACCGACAACTTCAAATGTGGGAAGCGGTAGAGGGAAGGTTAGAGAATGGTGTGAGGCAATGAGTGCTGAGGGGATGAGTAGAGAGTAATGTAAGCCTTTCAGCACAGAACTGTGGGAGGGACTTGCGCTCTTAACTTTTCAACCCCAAACTATTTTTGTAATGCTGGTGTCAACCACATGGATTGTCACTTATTTATTTAGTCAACAATGCAGTCTCCATAAATTGAATAAAGCAGGGGACAGACCAAAGTAAATAAACCACTTTTGTGCTAATTATATCAACATTTAACATAAACGTTAACATCATCAAGTATCATCTCCAAACATGGCTTAACATTTTCAACATTTTCCCATTTTCCAGATCTCCTTCAGGTTGAACATGACCTGTGGTGTTGTCCTGATTCACTCTGCAGGTGTTTAATCCACGTCAAGAGCTTTTATAGGTCGTGGCACTGATGTGCCCTTATCCGTCGTGTACAACATGCTTTCTTATTGAGATATCAGTCATAGGTGAGGTAATAGCCCTTTTTAAGGCTTCTCTCTTAAACCTCTGAGCTCCCCGCTGCCTGGTGCATGGCGTTAATAGCCCTTCTGGCAAGCGCATTCATAAAACACCCATGGAGGTTTTAATGTTTAGTGGTCAGTACTTTTACCAAATACGGTGTTTATCCCTTTTGATGCCAGTACTGTAACCATGAAGGTCTGGTGCATTATGATTCCACCTGTATGTAACAATAACAAACATTTATCTCGGTCACAGTCTGAACAAAGTGGCTTACAATCAGATGGCCGGTTTTAGTGATGGCATGTTTGCACTCTGATTTTAACAGTGTTTGCTTGAGAGCTCATCAAGAATTATTGGCTTATATATAGCAGTGGACATTATCAGCCTGTAGCTGGAAGTTGGCTAAGTGGATTCTGTGCATTAGCCATTATGAATGATTTCTGTTGAAGATAATTTTTTTGCATAAAAACCCGTCTTTACTCCTCACTATCTCCTACACCATCTTACTTGTCTCTATATTATCGCTCATTGCAGAGACGGGGTTGATGCTGTCCATTGTCATGTGAGCATTTTATGAGTTGTGACAGCTTGGTCCGGTCTCTGTGGGTGGTATTGATGTGACCTTGGGAGGTTGCAAAGTCTCCTGATGGCCCTGCACATGGCCCTTTTCTCTGCAGGGCTCTTTGTTGAGCAAGCATTCAGCCTTAATTAGGGCTGGGCGATGATGCCAAAACATAGAATATGGAATTTCATATCACAGTCTGGTAACTCAACTAAGAAATTGATCATATATAAAATGACCATCTGTTAATGCCTATTTATTGCGTTTCTGCGACACTTCACAGGGACCACCACAAAACATTGCCTAAATCACTAAAAACAATCCTGGCCACTGAATCAGTGTGCGGAGGTAGAAATGGTATTGGAAAACCTCTACCACATTTCTATTGTTGTTATGTGTGTATATACAGTACCATTCACTTGAATGGGAAAGTGTGTCCAGATTCTGCCCCGGCAAAAAGCCTATGGATGGAGCGGTGGAATTGAGGTGATGGTCATGGTGTACTGGCTTGCCTGTGAAGCCTCCTATAGGGTAACTGCAGACATCTTTGCCGTGCCACTCGCCACAGTTTGCAAGACGGTCCATAACTTTGTGGAGGGAATGATGACCATCTTCTACAGAGCTATTCATTTCCCCAAACCAGAGGAGATGGAGGACGTGGGGACCAGCTTTGTTTGCCTTGCTGGCCATGAGGCATTCTGCTGTGCCATCGGTGGGTGCCACGTCAGGCTTCTTCATCCTACAGAGCCACAGAAGAAATCTTGTATAAATAGAAAACTTTTTCCCCTCAGTGCTGCTGCAGGGCTGCTGCATCTGTGATTCCAAGGGTGCATTTCTGGATGTGTACATTGGCAATCCAGGATCTGTACATGATGCGCCTGTCCTACGGAGATCACCAATGTACCAACATGGCCTGTATCCACCAGCTGGGTACTTTCTATTGGGAGATGGAGGATACCTGTGCCTGCAGCGTCCTAGCAATGCTATTATGACACCGTACTGCCAGCCTATCCCTGGGCAAAACAAAAACATAAACTAAGACTGACACACTGCCACTTCAATAAGATATTATTAATCATGGATGAAGACTTCCCATATCTGGCTCCAACCTTTCCCCAGACCCTGAAAATCAATACTCCCTAATACCATTATAACACATATAACAAGTTTGTAAAATAATAAATAACGACAAGCAAACAATTTGGTCAAAAGTACAAATACAAAATAAACAAGCCTAACACAAGACTGAAGACTCAAACATTGTTGTGCACCTATGAACACACACTTTGTATTCTGCATAATAGCTCATTTCTTGTTAAGTGTAAAATTAAATAAAATTAAATACATATCTACGGTAAAGTTATGAACCTTAACGCTGCCCTCAGCTGAGCCGATTTTCCAAGGAACAAATAATAGAGTTAGACTCTGAGACGATGCCCGTTAGATAGACCCAAAACGAATTATATCTCATGTTTAACCACTACAGAGACATCAGAGCCAGTGGCACATTTCAAATGAACTTGCCCTGCCCGCCCAAAAAACTGCATTCCGTGACACAACAACAGTAGTATTTCGAAAATTATAACTTACAGTTGTGAGTTTTCTCTTCCGCCATTTGCCGCTTGGTGCGATACATTATGCATTCTGGGATATTTGGCTGTCACAAGTTACCCCCCAATGCATCCTTGATAAAAGCCCGCAAATCGAGAACCCTTTCGGGTATTTGATCTTTACTTGGCTAATACAAACTTTGAATTGGAACCGTACTTGGGCTGTGACTGATGGCGTGTCATGACAGGGGCAGGCCTCGAGCCTCAGAGTTGGCTTAGCTGTAAGCATCTTCCCTATCTCGGAGACACAGGATCGATGAGCCGGATGAAAGCCTATGCATTTAGTGCTAATAGAGGGACCAGAACTGAGAAAATAAGATGAAGAATAAAACAAAACAAACAAAACAAGACGCACGTTAAATAACTAGACTTTAGATGGTAGATTTAGTTCTAATAAGACGAGAGACACGTGGCTAGGCCTGGGCTTGAAGCTTTTGGGGATCTGGGGCTTATAACCACTCTCAGAGTGGGTTGTAGCCTTACATGCAAATTTTAGCTTTGGGTTATGGGTTTCAGCAAAACTGTGGGGAGAAGAAACTCTTATCAGTAAAAGGACATTCCTTTCTGTGGCTCTTAAGCAAACGTCTCTAGCTACTCATATATCTTAGCTCAATGGCTTTATACATATCAAAAACTTGTTATTGACCAGCTGGCAATACACACTACACATTGATGGGTAATTAAAAAAGGTAACTTGATAAACTCAGACACTTACAGTATGTATAAAAATATATAGCATCATATCTCATGTGTAAACTGTTGAAAGAAGCTAATACTTTAGCTAACACATCTGATAGTCTCAATAGCAGTTCATTATTTCTCTATTAACAGTAAAGGGACATTAAAACATACATTTAAAAACACAATTTAACTATTTAATAACTGGTTAGGTTATGACACTAGGTTGGGTGACACTATCCACCCCAGGTCATTTTTTCTGAAATGCAGAGAGTAGGGCTAGGTTTCTGTTATACCAACACTCTTGGGGTTTAGTGTATGTATATATATATATATATATATATATATATGTATATATGTCTCGTCACCCAGCACTAGCCTAATACAATGTGACACCATCTCTAGTCTGCAGAACTATATAAAGGTGTGTGGGGCCCGTGCCCCTACTGTGTAGAGATTAAAACATGGATGCACCCTATATAGCCAAATTAGTTGTGACACTTTCCAGCTACTATCCAAAATCACTGTGTTGTGGCATGCCGTCATCGCCACAGGTAGAAGCCACAACCCCAAGCTAGTGAACTTTATACCTAGAAATAGCTTTCACTCTATATGCCTCTGGCGCCCTCCTCCCACCCTGTCAATCAAACTGAAAAGGGCCATGTTTCTAAACAGTGTTTGGTGGTTCAACTGCATGGGTCACTAATAACAGGCTTTTATGAGTGGGTGCAGGCCCTGGTAGTGCCCTCCATGTAATTCATCTGAGGCGGCCCCGCTGAGAGCAACCTTCCAGCCTCCGTTACAGCCACAGACGTTTGACTGACAGGGAGATGTGCTGATGTAGAAGCAATGCCAGAATAAACAGGCCCAGCTCACTTAACGGTTTTAAGGCATACAGGGGGGGTTTCCATGTCTTCGGGAAATGTCTGTCTCCACGCACACAGAGCATAATGAATGCCAATCATGTTATTTATGAATTCCTAGTGTCAAGAAACCACCCCCATGAAAGGAGCGAAAGCCTGCCCCCTTTTCCGTTTTCTGTAACATGAGACTCATGACACATGCACACCCATAAACAGATTCCCAGTCTTTCTTCCTGCCTCTACATGTCACTCTTCTTCTTTTCCCATTCTTCTTTTTCTTTTATAAGACTCCTCTGTCTTATTTAATGCAGATACGCTAATTTTCCTGACACGATTATCAGCTTCAGTAACAAGCAGTCCGACCACAGCGGCCGTTTAGACGGAGAATAATTTGAAATGAAGTAAAGGGACCTGTACGAGTTTCCCTCCTACATGGTTGGAAATGGATCTCAGCAGTAGCACATCTCCCTAGCTCAGCCTTGGGAATCCCTGGCTTTAGGCAGGCATTCTGTCTGCACTTAATGCCCACTAATTCACCTGACACATAACTCAATAGGAACACAGCAGATATAATGGCTTTTAGGGAATTTTATATTGTAAACAGAAGGAAAGCCCCTCTCTGTTGGGATTTGGTGGTAGTCCCCGGAAAGGAAAGGACAGTTCTGCTCTGTGTACTTTAAACCACTGGATAGCCACTCTGTATGTATACAGTATGTAAACCATTAAACTGTTGTTGCTAAGTTAATGCTGGCTACAGTTTGTGTACATGCACAGTACAGTTTCATGTCTACATAGCGGAATTCTTATAAGTTAACCCTTGAGTATCTCCGCTGTCTGAGTTAATTAAATTAGCTGTGAACCAACAATTGCACTTTACATTGGCTGTTTTTAGAAGTCTATAAAAACACCTGTAGCCTGAAACCCCAGTACCATTACGTGGTCTGACCTGGCTTCTTAGCTTTAAACATGAACCTTCCCTCATAAAATGGACTCCGTTCCAAAGTATATTTGAGAACTGCAACACGTTTTGCCTTGAGGTCATGATGACCTTCAGCAATCCGGCACGACCACACTGTAAATATGGCAGCCTCGAAATGGTTACGCTCGCCTATTTTCCTGTCACTGCAAGGGTATGGCTGACAATGACTTCATCCGAAGAACATTTACATAAATAAATAGCACAGAACTGACAGGCTCTCCTATAAATGAGCGAGTATGCTGTCCTATCAGACGGCAGGATGGCTGCTGGTGGGGAAATGGGACGTGTTGGGGGCATATGAACTGTATATGCCTTCTGACAATGATGAATGTTGGCTCCAAAATATAAGTGATTTCTTCCGCCTTATTTATTTATATACTCACGGAAATTGGGGCCGCTTCTTGACCAATCTGATTAGGAGGTATGGGGAAGGAGAGACGCAGAGGAAGGTGCAGTTGCAAGGACACTTGCCTCAAGTGATAGGTGGATGGATGTTGGCTTACGTCAGAGTGGCGCTAACAGCGCTGCTAAAGTGTAAACACTGACCTTCTGCGCCACCTGGTAGACTCCTCCAGAGTTATTACATGGAAAGTGTGGATGGGGGAGACACAGTGTTAACCTTTGGTTAACGCGCACCGCACAGTGAGTGGAATAACAACTACATGCAGCCTGGCCAGACATTTCAGAAAGACTCAGACGCGCACACGCACACTGACACAAACCCTGTATGTATGTACTGTACATCTGTCTCTGTCTATATGACGTAGCGCTAGACGACACAAGTTTACGCGAATATTTTTTCCCCATTATCCCTTATGCACATGCTTTCAAAAGGGACATCATATTTTTAGCAGTCATAATACAAAGCCTGTAAAGTTCCCTCCTTACTTCATAAAAGTGTTTTATAGGCCCTGACATTTTAATGGTGTTTACAAGGTTTGGGTAAGGAAAGGCCTTCTGCCAGAATGCTGCATGCTACGCTGCTGAGCTACTGCTGTCTGCACCCCCCAACCACCAACCCACCTGTTTTCTGCCTTGATAAAAGATCGCAATTACCCTGCACTTAATGTGCATGTTGAAAGAGTTTGCAGCCAAGATGGACCAGCAGTGAGGCTGTTGTGTTTGGGTAGTAAAGGATATATTTAAATAGCCTCCCTAGAAAACCATTCCAATTAATGTTCCAGTGTGACACATTATCTGCCTCCAAAAGAATATTTCTATCTCGCTTTGTATTGATGTTGCATTCATGAGGCGATAGTTGTGGTCTCATGGACTTATGTGCTTAGCGTTAAATTAGGATAAACAAAGGTGAACATCTGTAGAATAAAAGTAGAAAAAGAAATTAAATAAAATGAGTCCAAATAATTTATAGGATTGGGTATCGTTTGGGTTTTTGACGATACCGGTGCCAAATCGATACTACTAAAATGGCACTGGTGCCTAAACGGTGCCTGAACCGAACACTTAAACAAAAAAGAACCAATAAATGACGGGGGATGCCCACATTGCCAGCTGATGTCCACAAGCTGTCGAACGCGGTGCATCCCTCTGCTTTCAAGTTTATCCTGTGTGTCCTCAAATGTTTCATTAGGTTTGACGTGTTTCCCCCTTGACACGCAATTGTTGTAAAACATTTGTTGGACGTCGCAACAAATATGATAATACGTGATTTTGCCCCAATAATCAATCGTTTCTTACTATCAACTAATCACTGTTGTCTGCCATGTTCTTTAAATTTCCGTGTTGGTGTTCCGACTTGAATTTTCTCACTTCTCTGGAAATTATTTTTCCGATTATTCTGACACACATGAATGCAGTATAATTTAACTAGCGATCATGTGCGGTGATTATGCTTCTTACGTACGTTTCGGAGCACCAGACGGCAAATTTTTCAATCGACAGCTCACATACCGGTCATATAAATACCGGTGCCATTTTGGCACGGGGTTTCGGTTTCCCAACCCTAATCATTTATGACAATTAGTCAAAGCTGAAGTATTTTACATACACACATACACCAGGTGATGTCTGGAATTTAAATTCAGTGCCCCCTGGCTTAGTTTTTTCTTTCTTTCTCTTAATATTTTTAATCTAAGATACAAAATAATGATTGAAACAACTAGCTTCCTAATGTCTGATCTGTGTGAGCTTCACTATGTGGTATCAGTGTTTTAATAATAATTCCTTTATTATGACAAATGGCTCAATTTAGCAACGGCGTATTCAATTTACATTAAGTGCGTGTTACAATAACGTTGTTTTCCTCTCGGGCAAGAGTTAATCTGTGTTCTCCCGTGCTGTTTTGACGCGTGTCATGTTTGCATTGTGAGTCACTGCCGGCCTATTCATTCCCAAACGTGAACTGACATTAGACCCTGTGTTTATAAACCTCCAAAAAAATGCTGTCAGTCACTGAAATGACGTGTTGTCTTGCTCTAGGAGGCTGCTGTGGAGAGAGCTGGCTGCATATCTGGGATGGATGTGCTCTGTGGGCCCAGTACATTACCACATCCACTACTGAGCCATCAATCACTGTCCAAGGCCTCCTCAGACACATCCTGCCTCCTCCGGCCTCCTCCACTGTTCACATCCAAACCCCCACAGATAAATCGGATAATTCTTCTATTCTTCTATTCCTTCACCTGAGTGTACTGGGTCTACTTTGAACAGAGGAGGTTTTATATACCCACTTATGTAATCCAAGTCTGGAGAGGTGCATTGCTTCAAGTGGGCAGTTTAAATTAAATTGCTCTTTATTTGGCTTTATAAGGTTTGAGTGAGATAAAGCAGTGCAGGAGACTGTTGTAGCAAATTTATATTGATGTATTAATGGCCATTTGAGAAGACTTTCCTGTTCACGAATCTCCCTTTTCCATTATCCTTAATTAAATGATTTGATAATTGACAATTTCTACCTTCTTATTATACCTTATTTGGTATAATTGTATTTAGTGAAGGAGGTCAGTTATTTACACTGAATGACCTCGACATCAAGCTGTCATTCATCCACAGCTGTGCTTACATTAATTTGGTAAGCTCCACGTTTATGTCCAGTGTATCATTGTATCTGTTTGATCCCGTTCACTAGGAAACAGAACGCGGCATAGTCTAAGCTTAGCTCCACAGATCAGGCGTCACGATGTGACAGACACAAGGTCCTCCGATGGAGCCTCCGAGCTCTCTTACACACATGAGCAGGCAGCCAGCCAGGCATGCCCACCAGTTGTCTCTTCCTGTCAAAGAAATGGACTCATTGTGGCCCTTGTGATGAATCTTTAGCCCATCCCTTTGACAAATGAAGTCATTAATGATTGATTTAGATTGGGCATGTATGAAGAAGCCATTCATCTATTCAGGGAATCTCATTTGTCTGGTTTTATGGACTAGCTCTTGTGACGGGAAGTAGTAAAATCCAAAAACCCAATTGTCGGGGAAAGAAAGGCTTTTCTATGAATCTCCTTATTTCCATCTCCCTTGTAATGCTTTACATTTATGGTGAAAAAGTAGATTGGTTCTGATTAATACTATTCTAGATGAAAGGCCGGATACGACATTTTATGTGATTTTCTTAATAAACGTACCCCCACCCCCTCCCCTCCCCCTTCACTTCGGTTAGGAAGCATTTATTCACATTATTCTGGGCATGAAGTGTACACTGAATATCGGACACAGCAGCTGAAACCCTAGAGTTTATAAAGACAGGCTCAACAGAGGGGAGGAGGGGTGCTGAAACGTGAAAAGTTATCTTCCCCTTGAGCTTAGAAGCACTTGGAAGCTCATGGTCATACGCGCTTGGCAACACGCCGTCTAACAACCCCACTCTCCTGCCAACACAAGTGCACAGCATGCCATCAGTGATATGTTCCATGTGAAAATGAATAGTGTGGTCCACACACACCATTCAAAACCAGATAATGTGCTGGATGCAAGATTAGCCTGGATTCGGGGGGTTTTCATCGGAAGGCGTTGATTACTTTCTCTCGTCTCGTGTGTTTCTAAAACATGTACATTAGACGAGAAAGGCTGCGACGTGGGGTACGGTCTTTAATGGAGACAGGGCCATTATTTCTCACCATAGAGGCCATGTGAGATAATATCAGCTATTACATTTTCTCAGAAGTCACAGAAGTCCTTCTCCCAAAGTGAAACGCCTCCCTTTTAGAGCCTGTGAGAGGGTGTTTAAGGGCGTTATTGTGTGGCATGGACGGGAGGCTATGTCGCCGTTGGTAATGGCTGTTGGAAAGCCTGCATGACAAAAAAGTTGGTTAATATGGAGGTGTCACGACTGAAAATGCCTTGTAATTCTCCATGTCTTTCATTTGCCCACCCTGCAATATTATCAGCATGATATTAGCATGTTCCGTGCTAGCTTGCAAGGACAAGGCTAATCATTATTATTCCAAGGATTTATGGCATCACTGCACGGTGTCAGTGAAAATACATATAAGCAGATATATACACACATTATACATACATTATACATACATTTTATTGTTTGGGCATGCACAGTAGAGTGTGTGTGTGGTGGATATGGGGTCATCACATTCAACGACGATTGCATATTTATCATCTCTATCTATAATTTCGGCAGTGGTGTCTTCCCCTGTTCCATTCGGTGTCTGTGGCTCTCATCATGAAGGCATGAGTGCAGGATAGGATTCCTTGTATCCTGGTTTAAGCATGATATGTGAGTGCATGCTGAGCAATGTGTGTTCGAATCAATTTTGACATTCACTTTGCTGCTTGTCCAAACTGGTAGGAGAGTGCATTATTCACTCATAATGCACTCTTGGTGTAATGCTAATGCCACCACCCCATTCCGAACGCCAATGACATTTTAGCCCTTTTGTCACAGCATAACCCAATTTGGTACCAGTCTGCCGTCTCTTCCCGCTAACAAGCCAAAAGGGTAGAAAATAAAGTTGCTCTCTCGCTTTTCAAATGACCCTAAGCTAATTCTCAGCTAATAGGAGGCGTATATAGCATTCGTTGTATATGGGAATGTGATATGTGATCTTGCAATGCAACTAAAGATACTTAATAAATATCTAGCCCTAGTGACTGCCGACATCACCGTTCTAATAGAATGCTATTACTTATGATTACTGATGTATGGACATTTCAGCTACTATCGACAAATCGCTCGGATAAAAGCATCTACTAAATGACAGAAATGTAAATGTATCATTATTTACAGTACCTGCATGTGCATGCATTCCAGGAAAAACTGTAAATATCCAACAACATCTTGTTATAAATAGCTCACAGCAAACAGCTTTCATTATACTATCGTGAATTTCAATTATATCTTTTCCTCTACCAACAGTCCGGTATAATTGATCTTTTGTGAGTACCTGCTGCAGAGCTTTTCCAACTAGCTTGTGTAAACCAAGGGACATTCAGTTATACTCTTGACTGATTGCCCTGTCAGTGACAAAAAAGTATGGAGCAACAAAGTGATGCCCCGGCTAAGGTTTCAGTGGACGGAGAAATGCTGGCGTCTTGGTGTGCACATTATCAGCATTCACATTACAAGCTCATTAACAAGAATAATGGGGCTCAATAAAAGCAATCAAGCTCTGAAATAAACTACAATTAAACAACCTTATTTTTCCCCATTAGAGAAGGAGCACCCCTCTGGGCTAGAGAAAGAGGTGCTCTTGTCAGTCCTCCCATCTGCTAGCGCCAGGCATTGTTGCCCAAGCTTTCATAACTGCCACAAACTGTAGACGTCAGGTGGAGACAAACAAGACGTGGAGGATTTTTAACGGTTCCTGTTGTCTGAAGGCTTCATAATACCTCCGCCATGCTAAAACAAACAAATTCCAAAGCATCTAATGTCTAGTTACGCTGCGCAAACACATTGTGTACTGTTGTCTTTGCACACACTATCATTTCCCCTTCATAAATTCCCCCAAAGCCCTTGCATGAAGCGCAGACTGCTGTACACAAACACATTTCAGGGCTTTGGTCCGGGAGCAGTCGCTCCGGGAAAGGCCTGTCTGCTTAGGGGCTATAATTTAATTGAGGGATTAGCATTACTGCACAGGGTATAATACATCTCTTTCAGCACCTGCCATTTAACCTTGCTAGTGGTGAGCAGGCCTTTCAGGAACAGAGAGAGGGGTTAGCTTTAATCGTCAACATGCTGGAACCTTGAACGGCTGGGAGTTTTAGCCCCCCCCACACACCTTATTGATTCCAACAGATGGCAGAGCCAGAGAGAGATTTTTTTTTCCGCTGACTCGATGCCCAGATGAACAGCAGTGGAGAGCTTGTCGTGGCTTCATTAAATATTCACTTGCAGCGACACCACACCAAACAGCAAGCACACAGACAAGACACAAAAGAATCACAATAAAAGTGCCACCGTGCAGATATCTGTGCCGAAACTAAGAGCGCACCCCCCAGACGAGAGAAACATTTCCCTTGGTCCCGTGCCTTTTAAAATATTGAATAGTTACTAACCATGGTATCCCCATTGCAGGTACCTTGATAACACAAGATGGAATTGCATGAATTATTCATTCTCAATTCAGGGCTTAATCTTAATATTTTTCCCTTTCAAACTGTTTCTTGGTTGGGTTACTGCTTTGAATACCATGATGCTGTTTATATTCTCATATTTTCAACTCGTACTCATATCAACCATGCTATCAGACACTGTTTTATGAAATAGTAGTTTCATTAAACAGCGGTGGGAAGAGTTCTGAATGCTCTTGGGACAGGTGTGTATGTGCTTTGGACCCTCCCTGTGAACATGGACCACCTGAGAGCTTGTTTATGTTAGCAATTAATTGGAAGAGAGATGATTGTTGAGCAGGTCAGGGAAATAATTACAGGGCCGGGGCAGTGTCAGCTGTCACATTAGGCCACATCAAGACCTGCCTCCGCCACCCAGAATTCAATATGAAAACATGCAAATGAGGCCTTAACTCTTTGCAGAGATGGACTTCCTGTAGCACCATGTTAATAAGCTCATTAAGATGCAGTGTCACCCCAGTAAGGCTGCTGTTTATCTATACTGCTAGCACTTTTTAACTGCTCACACTGTTCCAGTGATGTTGAAAGTACACGTTTCAATTAGCTCATAAGCTCAAATAAGCAGTTTTGGAACAATTGGGATCTCATTAAATATCCCATATCCCATATTTCTTCCCAGCTCACTGTTTATGTTTTGAAACACAAATGTGCACATTCGTGCTCATGGCTGTAGAGGGAGGTATAGAGAAGATGTTAGCCTATGAGCAATGTAGAGGGAGGAATAGAGAAGATTTCTAGCCACTCAGCACTGAGGTGTGGAAGGGGCACATTTTTTAATACTGGTCTCTACCACAATGGTGTAGACACAAACTGAGGAGTGTACCTTTTAATAAGCAAAGCATTCTGTTAATACGTCTCGAACCACAGGTTTAACTTCTGCTGGACCTGTTGATGGGTGTGTATCTGCACATGATTTTTTTTTAATTGTGTTACTTTGTGGAATATGTATTATGATATTATTTAAGCATAGCTATTAAAAACCATCCCATATGCAATATTGCTAATATAACTGAGAGCAAAATATGATATTGCACGACAGATTGTTCATTGCCCAATTTGTGTGTCATCAAGCATTTCATTAACTTTTAGAGTAGTCACTGAAGTCACAGGGACAAGAAATTCTGATGATAGTTTTATTTATTTTTTATGCTTTGTGCTTTGGCATGTATTTGGCAGATGGAGTTAAACAGAGCTTGGGGCTAGGTTAATTGTGCATGTCTGTTCATGCTTGATTTTCAGTGTATGTTTTAGAAAGAGAGATTGAGTGAACGGGGAGACGGAAGAGAAATTTAGAATGTGCTCACTTGGTAAACACATACGACTGAATCCCCTTAAAGCAGGCCCTCTGGTTGCCCCCTATCCTTCTACGTGTTTATGCTATCATGTACAGCAGCACTTACTGTCAACATAACTCAGTTGGTTTCGGCTTCGGAACCTCAGTTCCGATAAGAGGCAATGAGGCACGCAACTGTGATGCTGTAATGTCAATCATTAGATTTACATATCTCCTTTTTTCTCTCCTCCTCTCTAGAAATATCGCATCTGTTTCTCTCTCTCTCCCTCTCTCTCACGCTCACACACACACAAATGGTTGTTACATTAAACACATTCCTCAGGGGGCCCAGGGTTTAAATAGTACTCATTTATTTATCCTTGTATCTCCTCTTCACTCAGTTGTAATCCTTCAGTCTGATGTTGTTACCTTTTAATTCGATATTCAACTATTACTGGAAACAGTCCTCAGAATGAGCACAAGTGGTTTGGAACTAGAGGGAATTTAGCAAGGGAGGATAGAACAAAACTAACTGTCATTTTGTAACACTGTTACTAATACATTGCCATGTTATGCTAGTCTCTGCACGTAAAAGCCACAGTCTGAATGCGTATTCCTCTCACCATCTCATCTGTTTTCTTTAGGTGACTCCCCCATATACCATCACCAGACTGTGTAGCATAAATCTGCCTGGCAATGCATCACTTCAGCAATGTGTTGTTTTTTTTCTTGGGCAGATACTATCATGTGTAACCTGCTATGACAGGCACTTGACACTGACCAGGCTCAGTTGGCAAATGTATAGGGAAATATTCTAAATAACCTTTAGACATGTTAACTCCATTTCAAGTTTGGTCAAACTTAACACTTGAATAAAGCTGCAGAGATACAGGTAGGAATTTAGCTGGAAGGGCCTACTTTCACCTGTCCAAATGGTCAGGGACAAACTTGGAGAAGCTATTTTAGATGCAGTTTTCAGTCACTCTAACTGTTTTGAGATGTGAAAAGCAATGTAGTGAGAACTGCATGGTTCTCTGATACGGAAGAATTACTTTAGGTATTAATGTTTGTTTTTAATAAATCTTTTCAAAATTAGTTGCTGATAAGAGGATGTTAGAATTTAAGACATTTAGATTTATCACAGGCTTTTTGTCTCTCATTAATCCTAGCAGCGATTACAGTCACATTTAGAGGATGAAATAGCATGATCATTCTATCAGTCTCTATGCGTGCTGTTATCAACCCGTCTTGCATTTGCAGAGAGCTGGGTTTTGTAAGATGTTTGATGTAAGATGGTGAATAATTCTTGTGTTATCAGAGAGCACAATGACATTATTGACATTATTTTGGACATTATGTAGACTGCTTTGGCATTCATTGGTTGATTATGAAATGGTTCGCGACGTACTTTTAAAGATAAATACAGACATGTCACACCCTCTGTTCGGACTGCTCAGGCTATAGATCTTTCACCAGGCAACAAGGCTCTTGACATTGCTAGCCCAGTGTTCAACATTTCCATACAGAGCTCTTTAAATAGATTTTGCCCTCTTTTTCAACGCTTCATTTGCCCTAATGCTTTTTTAAATGGGCTCTGGCTACGGGATGGACGAGTGCTGTGTGCCTCTAAGTAGCCTCTCATTTTGATGCCCTTGCAGACCAATTATAATGCTGTAACAGGGCAACACCTCCTCAGTCTTTCTGTTATTGAACCTCTGTGATCTCTCTCCTTTTTGTCGTTCCCCTCCCATCTGTGCTCTCCTTTCTACCTTCCCCTTGTTCTTTCACTCCAGACACTAATCTCCCTCGCTTTCCACCCCTCTCTCCATCTCTCTCTCTCTCTCTCTCTCTCTCTCTCTTCTTCTCTCTCTCTGTTCCCATTTCTCTCACTCCCTTATTCTCTGTATCTGTGTCCCTCTCCCTCCATCTCTCCCTCTCTCTCTCTCTCTCTCTCTCTCTCCCTTTCTCCCTCTCTCCCTCTCTCCCTCTCTCTCTCTCCCCCTGCTTCCCCTGCGGCACTGGGTACAGAGGGCAGGCGTGGCGGCGGCCAGGCCCGGTGTCCTTTAATGTCCGATAACAGCCTGCACATCGGCCGCCTGCGTCAGCCAAGCAAGGCCTGGCTAATGGATTTGGCTGGCAGGCATACATCCTTTTCATCCCAATTCAGCCACCCTGTCCTCTCCCACACCTCTCAATTATTCAGGCTCCACTTCTATGCAAATGGTTCCTTATGCAAGGAAAGAAGAAAAAAATGTCATCTGGTTGTTATGTGTGCTGATGCCTGGGACTCTGGAGGCCTTTTGGCATATGGTGTAGTCAGGTGGGGGGGGGGGGGGGGGGGGGCCACCCCGCCCCCCCCCCCCCCCGGCACCCCCCAACCCCCTGTGAGCAAAACCACCCAACACACGCAAAAAATAGGGGGGAGAACTGGACAACCCCCACACAACC
>JAOEHI010000007.1:5127396-5146576 GCA_025447815.1 Percopsis transmontana | reverse complement strand
TTTTTGTTTTTATTTTTATAGACTTTATATATATATATATATATATATATATATATATATATATATATATATATACTGTCGAATTGCACTATAATCACAGAGCTTAGTCATAATGGCTTGCTATATTGTGCACAGTAAAATGGCTTGGCTTGACATGCTCTCCTATTTTTCTCCTGCCAGATAATGATATGGAGGTTACAGAGGGACAGCCGAAAGAAGGTGAGTGACAGAATATTTCATGGTTACCTTTTCACCCTAACACCTCCATTAAAGCACAGACAGACAGAGAGAGAGAGAGAGAGAGAGAGAGAGAGAGAGAGAGAGAGAGAGAGAGTTGCCTTACACTTCTGACAGTGATTTGCTATGTTGGATGCAGCAGATTAAATGTTTATTCATTTAGTGACAAGCTGAATACCAGACCCCCGACACACCAGCTGAATACAAGACCCCCAACACACCACGTTTTAAAATACTCTGCGTCAAGCATGTTACATTACAAGAGCTAATTCCACAGCTAATTCCCAACAAAGGCTTTTTCATCCATCTTACCAAACACAAAGTCTTTCGACCACCTAAAGAGAGTCACAAATAAAGAGCCGTGCAGCATCGCCCAGAGGCGTACACCAAGCACAGGCGTGGCTGTCGGCGCATAATGCATTTATCCCATCGCCATCTTGACACGTGGCCTGAAACTCCCTGATACTGCTTATCTGGATATACTATTGACATTTGTCTGCAAAGTGATGCCCTGAATAAGCAACGGCACAAACAGGGGTTCATAGAAGTCAGTATTGTTCGAATAGCAGGAACAATAGATTCTGCTGAGTTGAGCAGAATTTAGGTATTTTTACCCCTCCTAGGTAGGCTAAAAATGGCATTTCTTTATGGAAGCCTTAATAGGTTGTACTGCCTTCAGCATTTTTCTCCAGGGCACAGTAGGTTTTTCTGACGGCCCCACCCTGCATGTTCACCCTGCCTTTCTTCCAGAGGAACTTGAACATGGAGAGGTGCCAATTGGTGTGTACTCTCATCTTATTTAGTACCTGCGCAAGCTAGTTAGGCAAGAACAATGTTTTGCTATTTCACTGAGAAAGTATAGCCTAGATACTGGAGCGCTGAGACCCTGGATGCAATGAAAAATTTTTAATTTTCTCCCTAAACTCACCCTTGTGATTTGACAATTACATGCTTTTTTCCATTGAGATACTATCTTTGGTGAACATAAAAGTGATGGTATGAAAGTTTGGGATTTTTCCAGAGGGATCCAATAAACACATACAGTAATGGCTGCATCATAAAGACTTGGCATTGAGTGCATAGAACTGCAGTAGCAATTATTATAGCTCTGACTTTGTTTTCTATTATGCACATCACCTGTTATTTTGTACCGCATCCAGTGTTATAATCACCTGGGTGTATAAAACCAACTGTATAAAACCTAATGATTCCAGGTTCTGTTGTATTGCCAGGCCTGTCCCGCCGTGGTCCAGCTCAGTCTTGTTTGATACACCATGTCACTGCCAAGGACTGGCTTTTTATTTAGCTCCATCAGCCAGTGTTTGATTCAGTGCTTCCTGGAACCTACTCAAAGGTTCAAATGACTGCCATTCTCACATGGAATAGTGCTTTTGTCCCAGAATGTGCTCTGGAGTTGGCCCCAAAGCCTCACATTCTTCCCTCCTGCCCCAGAGGAGTCATTTTTGTCAGGCAGGTATAAAACAAAACAACATAACAGCCATTGAGTTCCCCCTCCAGGCGCTTGTAGCATGGTCAACAGAGACGGAGAATGGCCAGGTTAGAATAATCGCTGCTGGGCTGGAGTTCTGCTTCCCCAAAAAGACGCGTTTACACTGCTATCTACCTCTCATCTGACGGTTCAGAACTGAGCAGACGTCAAGCCCTTTGAACTCTTACTGCTGGTGAGGGCCGGCTGTATTTCATGGTGTGTCACAGCAGCAACATTTAATCAACATGTGTTTGTTTTGTAGGTAACACAACACCATTAGAGAAATCCAAAAGCAGGGATCAAAGCCCAGTCAACAACAGAGGTAAGTTTCCCCTGTACATTCACACTTCTTTTTCTATTTAAAGGTACACTCCTCGATTGCATTTCAGCACCCCCAGAACCACAAGTCAATCACAAATGGTTTATGTTTGTAACACAACTGTGCATGTGGCTGCAAGGTGAGGAGTAGAGTGGATTAGGCCGAGGAGTGTACCATTAAATGTTTGTCATGATGCCTAGCTCTGTTAGCCTGCTAACCGTATATTTACAAAAGAAAAAGCCGACATCATATTGTGTTTAAAGCATATTTGTTTTGTGTGAAGTAATGGAGTGTGTTCTTGGTCAGTAATCTGTAACACTCTCCTGTGCTAAGTTTGTCTTTGGGGAAATGAATACAAGATGAAGCTTGGTCGTTTTTAAAATAATGTTTTCTTAGCAGGAATCTTGTTTAAGAAGTCATTATCTGGCTATTCTGCAGTTTCAGCCCCTTTGGATGTGTAATATTGAAACAATTATAGGCTTCTCCGATACGATGGACCAAAGATAATTAGATTCTTACACTGGAGGGTGTTAGTAGGCAATTAAAATTGTACACCATCCATTTGTCTTCAAGCCTTAAGGTTGCGGGGGATTTTTGGCGATAGCAGTCGTTGTTTTCTTTGGGGAAATGGACTTTTCCACCTGTGTGTATGGCACATGACTAGACTAGAGAGTGCTGTCACTTCAAGGACAGGGCACCAATATGCTCTACATTGCTGAACAAAAACAAAATCACCCTCTCTTCACCCTGTCTATACAACCTACCTTTCCATAATCCTCAGCACTAATTCAATATGATTCCCAAATTCAATCATAAGCATTACGATGGCATAAGTATTTTGTAATAATCTTTATAAATCCTAATTTATCAGGCCCGGCAGCTTAATAGTAACTAATCCATTCACAAAAGGCCTTGGCACAGCGTTCTAGCATGGTAACACTCAGTCCTTGAGACAACCTCTTGACAGAAAAGGAAAGGAAACAAATTTGTACTATACAGCATGTGTGCGTTTTAAGGTGAGGTCTGATTAGAGTACACAACACATAGGATGGGTTATACACTTCAGTAGTGTCAAAACCACACAGAGCACTCTAGAGTTTTTTGGGACAGACATTTTTGAAAAGCTTAGATGGAGTACACTTGACTCCTTTATACAGTAGATGCTCTTGCATCAGTAAGACACCATATTTCACTGGCCTGTCTATACCTTCTCAACGCAGGTTTCCCATTTAGTCAAGGTCAATATGTGTTAGTTAGGGTAAACTACATGCTGCATCTGGCAAGCAGAGCCTGTGAAGTGTGCCTATCAATAAGTCTGATACCGGTCAAGTATGCTAAGCTTTTAGCCCCGGTAATGGTGAAGAAACACATATAAGGGCCCTATTTTAACAAGCGCATAGTCTAAAGCGCATGGTGCATTTAGGGCGAGTCAGAAACCACTTTTGCTAGTTTCACGGCCGAAAAACTGGTCGCAGCGCCAGGCACATGGTTAAAAAGGATTGTACTCTCTTGATTATTCATGGATGTGCTTTGGGGCCCAACATGCCCCAATAAACCAATCAGAGTGTCATCTCCCATTTTCTTTAAACGTCAGGCGCGCTTGCACCTTGCTGTTATAGTCAAAGTCAACTTTATTGTCAATTCTGCCATATATACAGGACATAGACGGGATTGAAATGTTTTTTCTCACAGTCCTACAGTGTAAAGCAGTACAATACAAACAACAAAGAATATAAAAAAAAATTAAACAGTAAAATAACTAGTAAATAAGTATTAATATAGTATTAAAGTGCCCTTGAGATTAAGGGAGGTACACACATACGAAACACAATGTGTTTCGTATGTGTGTACCTCCCTGCAAATGAGTAAACAAATAGCTTTATTGGATGAGACTGTACAATGTTAGAAGTAATGATTCATCCACAGGATGAATATACAGTATAATGGCACATTTGCCAGAGGAAACAGATCATATTGTACACATGAAAGCGTGCGAGCAGACCATCTATGGCAGGATAAATGTCTTTATGTACACAATAATAATCTCTCACTTTTTTGTTTGATCTTTCGCAAGAGTGTATGCGTGTTGACTTTCAACCAGGTTTTTGTTGGTCAGTCGCTTTCTCCTGCCTCAAGATAGAAATGTGCCAACAATTTGCCTGACTGCAATTTGCCTGGACCGGAAAATTACAACTGCAAAAGACGCTTGGCGCCGCATTGCACCGGGTGTAAGAAAGGGCCCTAAGTCTTTCCCCTGTGTTGTTTCATCATAAATGCATAGGTTAATGGACTACACGTAACTGTATTGTGTTGTTGTGATGCTGTGTGCCCTTAAATGGGATTACAGTAAGGAGCCGGCCTTTGGCAGCATCAATTTTATGTACAAGGATAACATGAGTGATGAGACGAGTTCAATGGACAGTATTTCTTCGCTGCTTTAAAGAGAGCCATGGCGCAATAAGCCCCCAATCTATTTTCACAGAAAAGGCCAGGCTTTCACTGGTCTTTGTGATGTAACCCGCATGAAATCCGAGACGGGGTGAGGACACACAGACGGCTACTGGCAGAGAGGTCTGGTATGGGGGCAGCGTCTCGAAGGCACACCTGCACCATGGGCTTAGTGAAATATTGGTTATGAAGAGACTAGTGAGTGTCACAAGGCACAGTAAATAGGCCACAGATCCAAGCTGGGCTGGCTTTGGTTCGCTGTCTGACAAGAAGAGGGTACACGGTGGGAGATAACAGGCAGGTGGAGGGATGGATAGATGGATGGATGGATGGATGGATAGATAGATAGATAGATAGATAGATAGATAGATAGATAGATAGATAGATAGATAGATAGATAGACAGACAGACAGACATTTGGAAAATGGAGGGCTCAATGGAGATGTAAGTCTCTGTAGTAGTGGTTGTAAGTGAATTGTGGCCTGTTTGACCACAATAGATGAAGGGCCCTAGTTTCTCGGCCAAGGCGCAAGCGGAGGTGAATGGCGCAAGTCCAAGGTGCAAGGCAAGTCCAAGGCTTTGAATGACAGTTGTTAATCATCAGAGCAGTTTTTGCCACAGGATACTTTTTTTTCTATAATTTCTCTTTAGACAAATGGTTCAGAGAAAGAGAGTGTGTGTGTTTGTGTCTCCACTTTGTGGGTGATTACGTGTGTGTCAATCAGTGTGTCTGTTTATGTCTGTTTTTCAAGTCATTTTTTGCATAGAGATTTATGTAACACATAAATAGCCGCTCCAGTTAGTAGGGCATATAATAGGAATCTGGTGTGTTGTGTTTCGGCGCCTGAATTGTTTATGTCCTTGTGATACAGTTGTAACTGAGGTGGGCATAAATAAATCATTCATGTTTGTGTGCGCGTGTGTGATTTTTATTCAGCACAATGTATTTGGCAGTTAAACATTCGGCTAAAGACCTGAACTCTTTTCTCACTCCATGCATATAAAAGTTGTTCGTAGGAGTATTGACACTTACAAAGCTAGACATATGGACTTCTGCTTCAGCCCTTCAGCATGAGGTATGCCAATTAGGGCCTTTAACGCAGAGCACTGAGTGGCATAGGCAGGCAACCTTGTGACAATGCTGCCACCTGCTGTCTGAAGTCCTAGACTAAACAGCCTGTCCAGGGTGGTGATTGGGTTTTCCCTGGGTGTAGTAGAGACACGGGGCTTTGACTGAGCTTAACTTAGAGCCAATATAAATCACATCTGTCCTACATACAACCTTTTGTCTGCCTGGTGCTCGTACGCGCACACGCATGTGTTGAGTGTGTGTGTGTGTGCTTAAGCCTTGATGGGAAGCGGCCCCTTACTTACATTACAAGCCTTTATTACAAATTGAATGCTGTTCCATTCAATAAGTCAAATAGGAATGATCACATTAAACAGAGGGAATTGCATTCGCCCCTTTGTCCTATCTGATATATTGTTATCTGGGATCCCCTCAGACGGATACAACGGTCATATGAGTTTGAAAAGTAGTGCAACCTTTGGTGTCAGCTCAGGGCCAATGAAGCATTCATCTTAACCTGCGTTTGTCACTAAAGTATTCTTTTCAGGCCTGTGCTCAGGCCCCAGCCTACCACGCCAGTCATGATTAATAAAAAGGATTGCCATCCACTGCGTGTCAACAACATTCTATTTGATGGACAGAGGCACTTGAGACAAACATGCAGCTCTGCTAGAACCAGTCTTTTTCCCATTTAATAGAGGCTGGCGTTTTTATTGTTCTGAGTGCAGGGCAAAATTGCATAGATATGAAAAAATGGCTTCTCTCTGCAGCTTGTTAAAAAAGCAATTATAGAAGCTGCACAATAGCCATTGTGGAGCATGTTCGCTTATTGGTGTCATGGCTTTCATTTACTCAATTTGTCCCAAATGTCACTGGTGTGTGTGTGTGTGTGTGTGTGTGTGTGTGTGTGTGTGTGTGTGTGTGTGTGTGTGTGTGTGTGTGTGTGTGTCTATCTGTCACAGAGCAGAGTAAAACATGTGGTGGGCACAGATACTGTATGGTATTAATGGTTAAAGGTTCCAGCAGTGACACTCTTATCAATGGACCACATGTCGCTCCAGCATTGTCAGTAAATATCTAACAGATCGTGCTCGTGATGCCAAATTTGAGCTTTCAAGGCCAGGATATTGACTTTATGAAACTTTGCTGTGATCCACATTTTTATAATGTGACACCCACCTGTGTCACAATATTGAATCCTGTCTGGAACTACATTTTCTGTGGATTTCCATTAATGTCATTAAGTAAAATACTCAACTGAAATGTTCAGTTTGAATTAAACATGAATTAAAGCACTGAAATACAATGGCTACAATTTATATTGATTACAGAGGAGGGATAAGCAAGTGACAGCCCACTTAATTTTATTATTATTATTTTGCTAAGTGTCAAACCATTGCTGGTACTGTATGTAGGCCTACTGTATGACACCCTGTTAGTGTTTCATTTGCTTTGTTGTTTGTGACTGTTCAGTAATCAATACAATTGTACCCTTTTCGCTGAAGTTAAATCCAATGTTTTCATTTCTACGACTGGTCTCGGTGAAAGCTGCAATTCTCACCCCAGTTTATGTGGTTGCACCCTTCAAAAAATCGTCTTTCAGTTTGTTTCACAAGAGTTCTTCTCACTCTCTTTTTCAGGCGAAGAGGAGGCAGGTGAAGGTGAAGCGGAGACCGAGAAAGGTAGCGCACCTCTGTGGACCGCTAACAGATGTTCTCAGCCCCCTCGCTCTAAACACACTTATTGATGTCATTTGTCGCCGCAAATGGAATTACTGAGCTGCTCCAATTTAGTCTTTCCATCCTCCCCGGCACCATTCTAACAAAAAAAGTTATCTTATCACACAAGCATGGAACAAAGAACTCCCTCAATTATGTATGGCTTTGGAAGTGACATTCTTTTTCCATTCTTTTTCATTTTTTGTCATGTAATTTATGCATGTCTTTGTGGTTCCATTGCTCTCATACGGCGGTACAAAGGCACCCGCTACACAAAGAGATGGAATGAAAAGGCTATTTGAGGTGATATCGGAAGCCAAAGTCAATTCGCACTGCTGTTTTCCCCTATCTTATAAGCTACCCTCTTCTGCTTCTAGATGCTGCGGAGAGTGTGGATGCAGATGTGGAGATGGAGAGCCAAAACCCAGGTACGGTACGGTGCCGTCGGCCATCTTGTAAGCGGTCAGATCATGAACTGTGGCCAGGGTGTAGATTGGCTCCTCCTCGGTATGTCAGATCACATACCGAGGGGAATGTGATCTGACTCTTATCTCTCGAGGAGCACAGAGTATTGCCCCAGCTGAGCTATAGTACACTCTCTCTCCGAGCAGACAACCTCCCATTTTAGTGCGTGTGATGAGTGCAGTGTCTGATGGCTAGCGTACACAATTATTTCTGCTCTCTGAGAGGCAAAATCGAAAAGTAGTGCTGTGCGTTGAGTCAAGTCTACGTTTATACCCCCAAATCACAGTTACAAAGAGCTTGAAAAATCCATATTTTACACCAAAATAGACCACATTCCCTAAACGTGCCCTAGGGAACACGCCCCAAAACCATTTACTCTAGGAAAATAGAAGGAACCTTTGAAAAAGGGGCTGCAGCGGTGCTCGTCAGGCTGCAATGCATGCGTGTGTTTTCTTCTCATTGATTGTTGTCCGTTTCTTCTCTGCCACGTCACAATTGATCATCTGAGCCTCCAGGCTGGTTGCTGTGTTGAGTTGTGCTGTGTCACCTTGGGTTTACACCTCGGGTTTACACCTCACTTCTGTTCGTTTACATTTGTATATTTCATAGCTGACAGAATAGGCTCCAGCGGATTGTATGTAAACAGACTGAGGTTTGTAAGGAAATGTGCTTTTGTGTGTGCGTGTATGTGTGTGCGCGTGCATGCATGTACTGTATGTGTGTTATGTGAGCGTTAAGGGGGCAACATTAGTTTAGAGCGCAAACCGTTTCTCTTTCTGATTATTTCTGCTGTGCTGTTGAGACATAATTAAGATTCGACATTTGCATACTGGCAGTCTGCACCGCCTCATCCACCCCCTGTTTGGGTTTTATTCAAATCCCATTGACAGAGATTTGACAGATACAGCCTTCAGCCTCTCGGAACATGAATTTTGTAGATATTCTATGGGAGAGTTAAAACAAATGCAGTCCTGGGATGCTATCCAAGACTAGAGATGTATAATTATGTTCTCGAGAGAGAGAGAGAGAGATGAGCATAGAGCAGCTTTTCGGCAAGGTGGAGCTAGAAATTTACAGCACCTGCAACTTAATCCAACTGAGAATGCAGCAATTTTGTATGTGTGTGTGTGTGTGTGTGTGTGTGTGTGTGTGTGTGTGTGTGTGTGTGTGTGTGTGTGTGTGTGTGTGTGAGTGTGCATTAATTCTGTACAGAAACTCCCAATACCTTTTCCACAGGCCTTTATTTTAACACTTGTACTATTTTTTTTATTTTTCATTCAACCTTGGCACACATCAAATAAGAAAAGAACAGTCAAGCTATTAGGCTGCAGTATCTCTGGGCAATTTCAGTCAGCACAATAAAGTCTGGCCTTTTCTGCCATTTTTTACAAAGTATAATGTTTGTAACTTGACTCATATCCTCGAATTTATCCTTCAAAGCTCATTCCTTTGTGTATTTTCGTGTTGGCCCGCTTCCAGACAACGATTCAGGCCAGGACGAACAAAATGATGCAAACAGTTAAGGCAAAAATAAAAATGCCGACAAAGAGGAAGTCAAAGAATACAGAGACTAAGGCATTGACACCGATGAAGCACAATAACACATGGGTATTTCTAAGGGATAAGGCAGTTAACATAGCCTACAAAAAACACAAACGCTAGATTTAGCATGATTGTAGGAGCAGTTACCGCCGCTCTACCAGGATTGTCATTCATAAACGAGGCTTGTTTTACCTCCTTACCTCCTTTGAGTTTAAGTACCTGCTTGCTGGACCACTTTTACAGGCTGCCTCAGGGCCAAACTAGGGGCCTGAGGCAGCCATCATGAAGCCATCATGAAGACTAGGTTGCAATGCTGTATGGAACTGTATGGACTGGAAGAACTAAGAGGTCTTTCTGCTTGACATCAGACTCGTTTGGTTCCTCTTCATGGGGATTATGGCAAATAGATACATTTTGTTTTCTATTGCATATGTTGTTCTCCAAATAATTATTGAAACATGTCACAGACAGGTCGATGAGAAAAAAGCCTATCCTCCTCCCACTTGATAATTTTCCCACACAAATTCAATGTAACAATTAATTACATAACAATCCATATTTCTACTCTTGTTTAGGAAGGTAGGAAGTCCACCTACCAATAATAACACTTGGCCTCCAGATTTGGGGAGGACAATAGGATGAATACACTGTGATTTCTGTGGACTGCTTGGCATGTCTGCCGTCACTCTCCCCGCTTTGCGGCAGTTCATGCCGCAGCTTGAGCGCACTCTTCAGAGAAGTGAAGGATAGAACAGTGAACCCCCCCCCCTGCCATTTTGAGACGCTCTCTCACCCCCATCTCACTTCCTCTTTCAATGACATTCAATTAATTTGGGATGAGAGCGAACGTTACAGAATAGATCTGTCTGCGATAGTGTCCCCCCACCCCCCTCTCTGAGCAGCCGTTGGAATACGTCTTCCACACCCAACAGACCCTCCATCATGGCAAAGCGTCACTCCAGCCTGTTGATTGTGTCTTGCCTGCCCCTCCGCCAGTGTCTGTCACTGTCACTGGGGCTGCTGTTCGCCGCCTGTGTCGGGCAGTAAGCAGTGGTGTCACTCCTGATGGCAGAAATTGGATTCTGCAAGGAAGAGCGGGGGCCACAGATTGGATGTAGATCTAAACTTGTCCCAGACACTGAAACGCTGAATCTCACACGGCGTCCCTGTACAGCCTGACAGCCAGCTATTCGCAAGACAAGACTAAAAGACTGATACCCTGATTAAAAATAATAGCTGTAATCAGGCTGTAGCTCATAGCCATGGAGTCTCCTGCTTTATTCAAAGGAGTAATAAAATGGCACACAGACAAGGTGGAATGAGTAATGAATGAAACTATCTGAGGGCAGGAGAATTCGAGGTAGCTTCTTTTTTTTAGTGAGGGAATATTTAGAAGGAAAGCTGAATAGGGACGAGAAATAGAGTGTGTTCTCATGAGTCAGTGTTTCATCTAGTAGTGAACAGGTATGCTATCAGAAAGACATTGAGCTGCTCTGAGGAACATTCTACCGTGGTGTCATAAATTATCATGTCCAAACAATATAATCCCTGCCCTAGGCTTGTCAAGCTGACAGCTCAGAAAGTCACTACTGACAGTTATGGCCACGTTGGTAGATAGATCTTATATAAATTATTTTCTCTGCGGTTATCTTTCACAATGTTGTAGAGGTCCACAAGTGTGCTGTGGCTACCTGCTTGACCTAGCGCTGTCAGTATGTTAGTGCTAGTGACGCATGCTTCTATATGCTAAGATAAAGGATAACCTTTTATGGTGGGAAGTATTTCTATTATTATTGGAATTGTTCTTTCCAAGTAGTAATGAAGCAGTTCTTCTATACCCATATTTACACCATGCTATAATGATATGCACATATGATTTTGCTCATATGGAATTGAATAAAGCAGCTACAGTACAAATCTTAAATTCACACTGTATAGCTGAGAACTTAAAACAGCTTTTGTTATGTTGTTTGTTATATAATATGAATTCTCCCCGCTATTATACTTGCTAATGTAATCATTTCTAGATTCCACACATATGTCTTCTCAATTCCTGGTTAGATGTTGTATTAAGATAGTGCTACATGGCAAATATCAGTCTAATCAGTTAATACTAGCAAGCCTCCCCATCTGTTGTTTATATTACAGGTTTAGTGTGCTATCATGTACGTTTGTATTTTAGGCCTTTTCCTGATGTTCTCCCAACTTTGATTTGCCATTTGTGCAACAGCAGAATAGACATGATTGCGGGATGGGGGACATTAAAATCAACCAATAACAACCTGCCACACTTCACAATTACTATCACAGACATGTCCTTGTTTCTAGAATATTCATGTGCAATAGAATGGTAAAGAAATAAGAATTGGCTAGACAAAGGATTTTCAGGCTATGCACACAACATATTCACGTGAATAATAAATACATATGCAACATTTCTCAGCAGAGGGTATAACATTGTTTGGGTGTCGAAAAACAACAACAAAATGAATCAAAATGCGTACTTTCCCGTTTATGAATATTCATAGCATATTTTTAAATGGAAATTGAGACCATTTTGTTTTGGAATATAGCAAGCTTTAGCAAGCCGTAACTTTCCCAACTGGATGCTTCAGTAAGCTCATGTAACACTCATAAATTAAAATAAGGCACCCTTAACCTAAAGCTAGGAATATATAAATCTTTGAGTTGTGAGCAGATTGTTTTTCCTTCATGCAGTGTGATTCTCCTACAGAAGTCAATATCTGGTGTCTTGGCTCCAAAGGTAAGATTTAAGGGCTGCCTTGATGCAATGCCACCCAGCTTAATGAAACAGTGACTTATCCTTCCTTCCAATCAAACTCTGGAAAAGTCTCCCCCTTGGAAAACATCTGCAACCCTGCAGTACACACACCCTTAAACCTGTCGTAATGCATGCATACGCACGACCGTCCGGGAGTCATGGGGTTTTTTTTCAGGGTGAGCAGCAAGCCAGTGACGCTGTTACTTTAATTTGGCTCTCAGTGTGTGCCAGAATATGAGACGCACGACAAACAAATGTCGCAATTGTCTGCCTGTGTGAATCTCCAGTGTGTCTACAGCGGGCCTGCGGGGGGGTGATTGTGGGATGAGAGCGGCTCTGTGCCTGTAGGCACGTCAGAGTAGTACCTGAGCGTGGTTGCCAGTGGCCCTGGGGGAAGGGAAGACACGCAGGGGACTGGGGCTGTAATGGCATACTAAAGCCAGCCGGGATGGACCCAGCAGGGAGAGTCCATTCCTGAGAGGAAAAGGAGGGAGGGAGCCGTGGATGGACACAGCAAGCCATCACAGCAATCTCCCCCTCACCATGGCGGAGAGAGAGAAGGTGCCATTATGCTAGCATACAGCTGCCAATGCTGACCCCGCCCACTCTGTTTGTTCCCTCTGCCTTGTTCTTTGTCTTTGTTACTTTTTCCCGTTCTGGTAGACGGTAACAGAAGTCTTTTACACATGCTTCTGCTTGTTTACTTGATGATGTTCAACTCCAAACTTCTCGTCTATGTTCCTCAGTGGCCCTGATGTGTTAAGTATTAATGGTGGTGTCGTCTTTATTTAGCTGCGCCACAGTAGCTCACAGCTCACTGTAAGTCGCTCTGAGCTGAGAACCCAGCTTTGCTGCCCAAAAAAACGCATGCTTTCACGTACCTCCTCCCTCCACCAATAACAACCATAACGGCAAAGAAAACAAAGAAATGTAGAGTATCCAGTGCCCTATTAACAGGCGACTAGGGACTCGTTTCATTCTTGTTTGTTTTATTCAGGGATTGGTGTTATTGATTTTTGTGTGTTTTAGTCCCTCAGTGGCACAGTTTGAGTGGGAATGGGAAAACAATCCAACATGAATGGCTCTCCTAAAACTCAGACTTGCCCTCGGCAATGTGAAGTTTACGCACCTGGACCCTCTGTGTTCCTTCCTTTAAGGGTCAGAGGAATCTAGTTCCAATCAAGGAACATGTATTTATTTTTTCCTCCTTCCTTTTCTTACAGGTTGAATAATTCTGCTTGTAAAAAGGTAATTATTCTCAGAACTCATGTTACGCAGTTGGTTCCTTTCCCAGCGATAGGGGAAAGGGGATTTGAGGATTTTCTTAATTGGCTGTATTGTCTTGCTTGTTGGTGAGCAACGGTACACTAGTAATGTTAATGTCATTTTTGAGAGCTCTGTGGCTAGGAGTTGTCACCACGCAATTAACAGTTGGCATAAAGTTCTATAGAACACAGCTGAGCTGTTCCCCAGGGATCCGACTGCCACTGGCTGTGGACATTAGCCTTTACTGGTGTTTTACAGCTCCTTAAATCGGCTGTGAAAACCAAGAAGCAGCAGCTACACCAATCACAGCCCTGCTGTGGCATTGTACGTGAGCGCCATAAGAAGACAACCCGCAGTCTTCCTCTTTATCCATGCAAATACAACATGTGTTATTGTTCTATTTATTTTGGCTGTGCTCCTCGTTATTAAACCCTATTTGGCGCCTTGCCTTGTCTTGACTCCTGTAATAGCGGCTCACTGGTGTTCACAAACAGTGCCATGTTTTTGTCAGTTGATTTCATCAGTGAAGAATTTTTGTCCTTTAAATTCTGCACTCCAAAATGCTGAAACCCTTCTTCATACTGTTGCATGGCTCAACTCCACAGATGCCCCGGTGTCTCTACATGGCTCCTTCATACGATGACATACGCTGTACTTCAAAACAGTGAAATTCCCCTGGTCATTTGGCTGGAGATGGAGAATACACTAGCATTGTGCACAGTGTCCATTATGTTGGTCACCCATGGCCCAGACTCCCGCTTCAAAGAGAGAGGGCCTCGTCTAATAAGCTACAAGGGACGTACTTTTCTTTCCTGCTTTGAAGCTCCTCTTTTGATCAGCTCCCTTATCGCTACTCCTCCACTCCTATTGGCTCGCAGAAATGACAAGGGAATCAAAGATGCGATTTGTCAGCGGCCGTGTTTGAAAACCAGGGAATACATATTTTAGGAACGTGCAGACAGGCACACTCACTCACTCAGCTGTTTACTGATGTGTGATGTCTGTATGGGTTGTCTCCTAAAGCCAGTGAAGGAGGAGGATATGGCGGCTGTGCTCTACCGATGGAAATAAAAATAAACCTGGAGTGTAGTACAGGCAGGGAAGGTCTTACAGTCTGAACGGTCTGATCTTTTACTTCTTCCTCGCCGTTATGTTGAATATCAGAGCAACACATGGCGATGTGGCTATCAACAGTCACAGTGCCAATTGCCCCAGTCTCACATACCACGCAGCTCCAGCTTTCATTTTCTGCACCATATCCCATAATATTTGATAGCTACCAGTGTCCGGTCTGAATCAACGTTACTCGTAGGGGGTTCCTTCTCTTCAACAGCAGAATTTGATGAAATTCAAATGGAAAATAATTACTTAAATTGAATTATATATTGGACATTCAATGTTTACTTTTAAAAACAAATTTTAAAGGAAAACTACTGACATATTCTTGATCTGCTCAATGTAGCAAGCAAGATACATGTCCTATTATGTACTTCCGCTGTACTGAATGTACAGTCTGGTAAGCTCTAACATAATAACCATGCCATACCAAAGGGTGTCTTTTACTGTGTGTAACACAGCAAAAGAAGTAAACACTGGGCATTATACACACAATGCTGCCTACACATCGCACGCTATTATACAATAGCGTGCGATGTGTAGGCATTGCATTGCATGATGGTTAGACATTGATGCTGAGAAGCTCATTCTTTCCTTTCATGATTATAGCTGTCAATCTGAAGATGCACTGCCAACACACATTTGGTGCCGGTGGGCCTACCGTACACTATTTCTAATGATCACACAGCTCTCACACTGACCTTTCAGTGATAGACGGCTGGCCTGCCAGGGGGCCTACTCATTTGCATTCTAGACGACCCATTCAATCATATCAAGCGCTCTGATCCACGATCTGCTGCGAAAAACCCTGGGCTGAATGGGAAAAGTGTTAAACTGTGTCCCGGGAAAAAACCCACGCAAGCCGTCTGGTTTAAACACGCCGCTTCCAAGTTCATTAGGGCCGTGGCAAGCAGAGAGTGTCCCGCCGTAGTGTGGAGCGTAGCTAGGTAACACTTAGTTAATTTAGCAAACTCTGTTCTCCAAAGCAACGTACAGTGAGTACAATTACAAATGACCAGGTAGGGTTTGGGCATCTTGCTTAAGGATGCCTAAAGGTAGGCTGGGCTTAATGGTGACCGACCAATGACCTGTCGGGTGGGAGTCGACCACCGTAACCACTAGACTCTCCTGCCTAGCTACAGTAGGTGACCAAGTGTCAGGTTAACCGTCTGGCCAGCTAACCATCTCGCTGTGCCTTCGTGTTCTAATTCCATAGGCGCACAAAGCAGCAGCAGTAGGCCCACTAACAGCGCAGGGAGGGCCCAAAGATTATGTAAAGTAATTCACTAAGTGATGAGAGAGGAGCAGGCCACCGCTGACAGGAGATTTAGCAGGTATGTAGGTCACACAGGGGAGGCCTCCTTTGCATTTCTCCCCTCCATGTCTATTTTTATGTTTTCTCCCTCTCTGTTCTCTTAATAAGTTATGCGCCCGCTCCTTTCATGTCAGCGCTCTCGCTTTCCTCTCCTGTCTTTTATTTCTTCCTTTTGTCTGACAGACCGCTGTTGCTCTCCTAGAATAATTTAGATAAGGTGGGAAATTGGGGGGGGGAAAGACAGATTCTGTGTGAAAGACGTTGGAGCGCTATTTTCTCTCTCAGCAGTTACCCATGATTCTCCATTCTACCTTGTCTCACCAGAGTTTCAGTCGCTTTTAGCCTTTGTAATGTAGAACGCGTGCTGTGGGCTGTGTCCCCTGTTTTTCTCCCCCCCCCCCAACACACACACACTCCACCTCTAATCGCCGGCACTCTCTCTGTGTCATGGATAACCCCCGGACCAGATGGCGTTCCGGCCTCCTTTCAGTCATTCAGACTACTTGGTGTTTTCTCATCTTGTCAAGCATGTCCCGCGTAATGAGCTGAGGGTCCCGAGCTCAATGCCAGCCTATCACAGCCACCTCCGCAAGGTTACCCAAACGCACGGGGGGCCCCTACAATGCCCGCTTCATGTTCACCGCCCCTCGCTCTTTTCTTTGGAGGGAAAGAGAGGGTGAATATTCCTAAAAGGCCCTTGGCTTTTGGTTGGTTTGTGGGCGGCGGGGGTGGGTTGGAGCAAGCTTGCTGTAGTCTCCTCTGCCTTCAGGTCACAGCTCAGCACCCCTTAATTGGCTTAGATGGTGAGACAGTGTACCGACTCACAGCAATGAAAACTCATGCTGCTATCAAGTGCTGCCCCCCCCTCGCTACTAAATCCTTTCTATTTCAGAAAGGCTCATTCATCCCAAGCTGTTTTCACCACCTACAAATACAAACTTTTTGCATTTACATATGAACATGGGCCGCTTTCCACATTTACCAGCTCATTAGTTGTTTTGGTCAGGCGCTTGTTGAGACTCAGATGCTCTTGTTTAGCTTCAGTGGGGGACATGGCCTGTAATTATCTGTGCTGTGGCAATATCAGACCCACGACTATTAGTCCATGCAAGGTTCAATGAGGCCCTCTTTCATGCTTGTTTAATATACATGCCCTGCATTTAAATTGGGTTATGGTTCCTCGTAGACCACCCAGTCTGAAGTGAATTCTGCCCGTCCGGGGCTCCTCTGTAAATACAGCCAGAGGTATTGAGCCTGACATTGTTGTCTCTCTTTAGGCTCTCAAAACGAGATGCTATTGAGCGACCCCCCCTGCCTCAGGTTTTCAGAAAAATGGGAGAACTTTTAGTGGATATCTGGTTAACCACAGAAGAATAAATAACTTGGACATCCCTCGGAAGAGATTCACAGCTGGTGGTTACAGGTCTGCTTGCGTCTACAGTGCACACGGTTTAGCAGGCTTCTAACCTTGAGTCTCCATTTGGTGGTGGAGTGAAGGTTAATGTGATGTAGGATGGCTGCTCTTTAATTAAATCTAGAGCAGAGAGTGTGGTCTATTGTTCTATTGGGGACCTCCAGCTGGGCACCTGTGTAGCCCCGATCAAAGCCCCGGGACCTGTAGCTCAGAGAGGGGCCAGCCCACCCGGCCGCTGCTTATGGATCAAATAGGAGAAAGGGAATTCTCCTGAGGCACGGTAAACATAGCGTGCATGGACGGAACTCTCTTCCACACCTCCATCGATTTCTATTCAGCCGCGGCTTAGAAATACGAGAGCTGGCATAAAAGGCAGTGAGAATTCTCGGTGCCGAGAGGTGGCTAAGCAACAAAGGCCTCCTCGTGTTCTGCCCAAGGCCCCTGTCTGGAACATTAGGCAGAGACAGTTCCCATGCTGCTGTGACACCCAGAGACCAAGTGCCCCTGCAGCCTGAGACTTCTATAAGTCGGACTTCTGGAAACATTTAAAAGGCGCATAGAAGCGGAACTGCTGCCGATCGTGACAGATGCCCCCTTTAGGGTGGAGGGAGAAGTCTCCTTCTGCCAGATAAAGTTGGGTGGTTGTGTCTCAAAATTTGCCGTAACAAAGTCCTGGCCTCGCCATTGTTTGCCACTTCAAGTACAGTGCGTCTGTCCTGGCATGGATATGATGGTGCAGTGTGTTAATGCTGACCAACAGAATCCTAACTACCTCTTGTGTAATGAATGAATGGAAGGTGGAGAATGTAATTTTCTGCTTGTCTGCATATGAGGATGACTTATGCCCTGCTCTCTTCCTTCCTCTCGTCTTTCCTGTTATGTGAGTGCACACGCACACACACACGCATAGCAGCTCGGCACAGACACACGCAATGCTGATGCACTCACAGATAGACAAACTTGTGCGCATGGAGGCAAACCCCCCCACCCACCCCACCTCCAAATATCCGGGAAACAAAACCAATCAGTAACCGATTGGTTTTGTCTCCTCGTGTACTCTCTACACTTCTGAGCTGACAATGATCAGTGGCTTCCACCAGCCAGAAAATACAGAAGCTGTCATTAAGATTTTGCACTTTACAATCTTTCTAATCTGCAGCATTGTCTTCACTTAAAATGTACTGTACATCTATGGTAAAACTCTGGTCTCAGACAAGGTAGAAAATATCTGATCATTATTGTATGACCATAAGAATTCATATTAATTCCATTATTTAACTCACACTTTATCCAAAGTGACTTACAATGAGTACAATTACAAATATTAAGGGACAGGTAGGGGTTAGGCATCTTTCTCAAGCATGCTAACAGGTAGGGCTTGAACTCATGACCTTCTGACTGGGAGTTGGAACACCTGGACCATTAACGTTGTGCTAACCGGTTTAAATTAACGAGCCAAAAGAACCCTCATCGTTCTGAGATCCCCAAGGGACAGGCCCAAGGAGCACTTGGGGTCCTTGGGCCTGACTTTGAGAATCACTGATGTAAGCTGTCTTGAGTCCTGCTTAGTGAATCAGTCTGCAGGGCTGTTCCTTATCAGCTCTCCGCGGGCCGCACTTTCCCCTTCCGGAGAACCTTGACAGGGGCCTGTTTTTCTCCCCTTGTTTATGTGTTTGTACCCAGCGCATCTCTCCCCCCTAAACGATAGCCCTTCTACTGTCAGCACACAGGAGTCAAATTAAAGAGGGAGACAGCCGAGCGCGGCTGCTCCCGGGGAGCTCCAGGCAGCCGGCGAGGCTGTGGGCCACAGCCAATTGAAATTCTGAAGCCTTTTGCTTTGTTTTGATCAGCGCTGGATATTAGGGTAGGAGACGCCAGCCTTGCTCCCAGGCTGTGATGTTAGAGAGAGAGAGAGAGAGAGAGAGAGAGAGAGAGAGAGAGAGAGAGAGAGAGAGAGAGAGAGAGAGAGAGAAACTTGGAGACCTGGGAGAAAGAAAGAT
>JAOEHI010000007.1:5098843-5127296 GCA_025447815.1 Percopsis transmontana | reverse complement strand
TTTTTTTTTTTTTTTTTTATGTGCTGTTTATTTTTTTTTTTGTGTCGAGACTTGTTCTCTGTGTGTGTTTTTTTAGAGAGAGAGAGAGAGAGAGAGAGAGAGAGAGAGAGAGAGAGAGAGAGAGAGAGAGAGAGAGAGAGCATCTGGAATGAGGCCAGTTGTACAACAAGCTGCTACACAAGCTGCTTATTTAAAACATAGCCGTGAAGGCTGTCCTCCAAAACAAGGCACAATATTTGGCTAATTCCACATTTTTTTATAACCGTGAATGTCCCTGTCCCTGTAAATGAAGCCTATGACATATATGCAGGCGGGTCGTGACAGGACGGCTATTGCTGCGCCTCAGCGATCAGGTGAATCACATGAAAATAACATTGAACTCAGCTCTGTTCTGGTGTGAGCATTGCTGCCATTCTGTTGGGGAGCAGCTAGCAGAGCGGAGCCTTGGCACAAAACTAAGCATGCTAATATTAATGTAGAACTGTTGCTACCATAAACGGCTTTACTCATGACAAAGTGTTCCCAACTGACTGTGTAAAAATGCATGAAATGTCATTTTGTGTAGTTGTATTGTGCAGTGAAACAATGAAACTTATCGTTGTACAAGGCATCTTGTGGGATTTATTCTAGTTCAAGCTAAAATGCAGAGGTTTGAAAGAGGTTTCCTATCTCTTTATTTGCTGTAAAATAATGCAAGAACTTGAAAGGTGTAATTTCTTTCTCTGTTGTACTGTGTGTCTGACAACAAGAAGACAGTGTTGAAAAGAACAAAAAACACGATGCTTCCCTGGTCTGGTCCAGCATGACGGCGCTCGGGCGATGTAGCAAAGAGAAACCCCGTCCTAAAAGGCTGCTGCGAAAAACAGTTGAATGCTGACGATACATTGGGATGCGTGTTCTTTTCCAAAAGCTCACACGACCCTGCAGTCTGAGATTGCTGCGGGCAATATCTGGCGCCTGAAAGTATCTACACCTATTGAAGCTCTGCTCCTTTCAAAACCTCCTGCGAGCATTGTTAGTCTGAAGATGATGACATGGCAAACTCACGGCACGGATATCTCTGTAGCCTGATTGAAATGACTCAGCCCTGGAGAACACGCTCGTTGCTGTACATTCACAATGACACATAAAACATTTTGATGATCCACTTTGCTTCCAGAGGAGTTGTATTTGTTTACATCATTGCCCGGACTGCCTGGGGAAAGGTTCTTTTTATGGTGTGCTTTGTTTGGAAGATTATTGATGCAGGGAATGAGGAAAAAGGAGTCTTGTGACTCCAGTGTTAGGAGGGAGGGCAGAAAGCAGCAGGGAGGGAGCGGGGGTCTTCCTGCCTCAGAGCGACAGCCGTCTCTATTTAATTTTGCATGTGTCTGCCTCCCTTCCCGCATTTGTTTTGTTCCTCTTTCAAGTACGACTCTTTAAGAAGGCACTGATATTCCAGGCATGAGGAACTTTGATTCCCCAAGACCCTCTGGTAGCTTGGCGTAATGGTGAACGTGCTTCGCGGCTCTCAGGGTGTGTTTGATTCAGTGGACCAGTGGGAGGATGTACGTAGTGTTTCTGTCTTTTGTTTTTCAGCCGAAGTGGGCGTTTCTGCGCAGACAGTAATAGTGATCAAAACAGTAGGAGTGACATAATACACAGCCTCCCCTGTGCATTCTGCTCTGCTAAGTGTTGTGAGGAGTAAGATGAGATGAGTAACATACAGTACGCCTGAAACCAATGGGATCCATGTGTGTACATTACAGATGATGGTGATGGTGGCGGTGATAGTGCCGGTGGTGCCGGTGCTGGGGACAGTGCTGGGGACGGTGGTGGTGGCGGTGATGCAAATGATGGCGGCGCCAGTAATGGAGGTGAGTAAACATTGTTTATCATTAAATGATTTTCATATTGAGCTGTCCGGGCTAGGTAACCATAAGCTAACCATAAGCCCAGGGCTTTCAGGGGTGCCTATTACCAGCAGCTCAGTGCTGGTAATGACACTTGGACTGAATTGGTACTGAGAGAGCCTTGAAGGTCACTTTTTGGCACCTTTGAAATGGGTCAAATTGACCCCTTATTGGCTCTTTAAAACAATACTGAAATAAAATATGTGCAAAATAACATAATATATTATATCTCTATCTTATTTAGAAACACAGATAATATATACGGTAACGGTCGTATATGGTTAACAGTCAATGTGTCATTTTTGTCACTTAGAATATAAGAACTTTTGTCACTTAGAATAGAAGAAAAGAAAAATATGACCCTAAATTTATAGCATATATATATATGTGTGTGTGTGTAGCGTATAAATATGATAAGCATATGGATATGGCCCTAACAGCAAACAGAACTGCACTTTTGACACATTCATTTAAAATCAGTTCACATGCCCGAAAAAGGAAATTATTTTTATTCTGATGAATTGATACTCAGCCGAAGTAGCAGCCCTCAATTCAAATGTTCTCAGAAGCCGTCTCCAATACCGTAAGGTCCTTGACCATCCTTTACTCATCCCTCATTTGGCTTATTCTCTCCTCTAGATGCAACGAAAGATCAGGAAGCCCCTCCTCCCAACAGCGCCCAGTCCAAAGGTAAGGGCTTGCTGGGACAACTGTCTCAGCTGCACATGCCTCTATTTACCATGAGCCTTATTAGCGGCCACAGCTGCCGAATTAAAATTCACTTGGTTTAGAGAACCCTCGGTACGGCGGAGTGGGCCGCATCCAGTTTTACGCTCTCTCCCTCTCTCCCTCTCTCCCTCTCTCCCTCTCTCCCTCTCTCCAAACCCCATCCACTCCTCCGTCTGTTCCCTCCACCTCTCTCTGTAGGGCCAGCTTGTGCGTGCTCCTCCAGGGCCGAATGCATGTGTAAAGCGTCTCCTACTGTCTCAGGTGCGCAGCAGTGACCCTGATATTCCTGGTCTCAACGTGTCAGCACGTCTTTGGAGATTGAGTGTGATGAATTACCCCCAAACCCAACGATCACACTTTTAATAAATCAAATGCGGGACGTGTATTTTTTTAACATGCGGGCGCCACAGACTACAGGGGCAGTAATCAAGCTGATAAATCATATTTGATAAGGATACAACGTTGTTGTTATTTTCAGGGCTCCATCGAGACGTAGACAATTCTTGGCATATACAGATGCAAGCATTCAGATTACGTGCAGTCATTTTAGCCTTCGTCTCAGTATGTCGCTCTCTGTCTAACGAATGGGATTCAGATTTGTGCCGTGAAGTGATTCCAGGTAGAAAATATTCATTAAGCAACTGTTGTGAACAGATTGTCAGGCTTGAATAAATAGGACAAGCTGGCTAGCAGCATATGAACCAACTTGGCAAAAACAATCAGCGTACCAACAAGGAAAACTTACAAACAATACTGGATGAAGTGCAACAGAAAGGAAAAGCACATTGTTGAACAACTGTGTGGATGAGGCTTAAACTGTGGAGCACATGCTGTACAGTTAAAACCAACAACGTGAGAATAACAACATAAGGCAACGCACCAATGCATTTTTTTGATCATCACTAACATTAACACTAGTAAAAGTGTTGTTTTGTAGTAAAAGTGTTTAGGAATATGCTGTAATTTCATGTACAGCAATCTTTATTCATTTCATAGTAATCCCAGTTTTCCGGTGAATTATACATGTGAAATCCAACATGCCTTAAAATAGAGTAGAATCTGTTGCACACTTGAATCAGATTCAAATGTCCACGAGGCTATTTCACAGAAACAAATCTCTCCCAGTGGATCACTGAGATAGAATCCCCTATGAATCAACCCTATTTGTTCCCTATCCAGAACCCGACGAGAAGAAAGAATGACCGAGTGAGGGAAGGACAATCAACCTCATCTGACAGCCAGCAAACTTTGTGAAGGCCCACATCACCGGTTTTAGGGCCTGTAGTCTGAAACTGGCCCAGGAGAACCAGTTTTCCACAAGATATTCACATTCCCAAAATTTATTTCTCCTTTTTTT
The DNA here is from genome assembly GCA_025447815.1 of Percopsis transmontana. Classification (NCBI taxonomy): domain Eukaryota; kingdom Metazoa; phylum Chordata; class Actinopteri; order Percopsiformes; family Percopsidae; genus Percopsis; species Percopsis transmontana. Next base: position 5,123,318 of record JAOEHI010000007.1, on the reverse strand, counting down.
TTTCTCTCTCTCCAGTATGAAATTTGTCATGATACATATCAATCCTTGAATACGTATGTGTGTAGGGAACCCTGCTATAGGACTTGAACATATCAACCTAAAAAAAGATGAGCCATACCTCACTGTGTGTTAGAGTCATCTGCCATGATGCCGGCTGTATGAGATTAGATTACATAAGATCCCGTCATTTCTTCCATCTGTATCCAGTGTAAGCGCATGGTGAATCCGTGAGAGGACCTTTTCCGATACAAGACAGCCACGCTGCCCCCCACGGGCTTGGTGACGTTTAACATCGACCCAGCCGCCCTTCCACTTAGGAAGCTTATGACAAACGGCCTGACTTTACCTGTCACAATGACACGCATCGGTTGCATGCCATGACACCTCGTACCTGTAGGCTGTTTGGAGTGCAACGCACTGACACCTGCCGTGTCCCCTCACACACACCGCTGCATTTGTCAAATCAGCCAATACCTTGACACTAACATAGGCCGGGGTCTCCGCGGTGACACGCTTCAAAATAAAAGCGTCTCCCTGGCCTTTTTCCTCAGCTCGACATTACTAATTACTTCGGCGCTCCACGGCAGCTGCGTTTGTTGCGCGGCTTGTTTTACTGCTCGCCCACGTCTCCTCTGAGTTTAGAGGATGCGAGTGTCTTTTAAGGAATCGATGAGTGTTTTGGTCTTTCTTTTATGCCTCTATTGTTTCCGATGCATGCCAGAATTGCTTTGAACGTCACCCACACATGAACGGGAATGAGTCCTCTCGCTTTTGCTCGTCTCCTAGCCAGATTGTCTATAATTGTATTGAATGAATCTGCCTTATTTCATATCAAATGTCACAATCACAGACATAATGAGAAGGTCTATAGGTGCAACTTTTTTTTGGTGATTTATTGCTTGCAGATGATTTGTAATTTTAAGTGCATCATATAATGGCAAATACCTGTTAATATTCCTTGGTTATTCTGGGTTGGTTAATTATCAAAAAGATATCTCTTTTAACTATTGTCATGATTCATGATTTATTTTCAGTGGTGCCATACTAAAGAGCAAATGAATTAGATATACGAAATGATGCCTTCATACTTTGATGTGTGCTTTGCTAAACAATAATGAAACTACTAATGACTAATAAAGTTTAGGTGGAAGACCTCAGTGTGTCGTGTACCCATTTCTTCTTCTCATTATTATTATTTCACGTAAGAGCTGTTATCAGTTTTGTTTTCAGTGTATGAAATGAATATCCTGGAAAAAAATGACCAGATATCTTTGTCAGTAGTAAACAATAAGACTTTTCAGTCTACACTGCGAAGAGTTTGATAAACTGTAAAGTTTATCAAAGGCAGTGCCACACTTCAGTACATGTTTTTGAGCATATCAGTAATGGGTATGTAAACTTTAACGGAGTACATCTTAAATTTGACACCAGGGTACATTTATTATTTTCGATAACAAAGTTGCCTCATGCATAAATGTGTTGAAGTCAGCTAGCACAAAGGGTAATGGTGAGATGCGCTATTGTGTAAAGTGAATTATTCCTTGTGTCAATTTTACATGAAAATAATATGTTGTTTTTATAGCATACTGTAAAATTGGATTATATATATTTCAAACTAGTGTTTACAGTCTACGACATAAATCTGTCAATCAAGGGAATGCTAATACACTGCAATAATCCCACGTATGGAATCTAACATAAAAAATATAGTGATTCTAATTCAAACCTTTAACTTGCTGTAAATATTAGTGAATGTGCCAATGTTTGTTAATATTAACACAAATAGCCTTTTGTATTATGGTCTACCTGGCAACACAACCTCCATGTGACAATGGAGAACAACTTATCAAAATGGCAATATGTTTAATTTATTCTTAAAAGTACCTGTAGGCCTATATGTGTTACAGTCACCACCGCCGCTTGTATTAAGTAATGAGTAGGCACACACTCATTGTTTATTGTGGTTCAGGGAAACCACCATTTGAAGCAGAGGATCTTGTCAGGAAATGTCCATGTTCAATTACAACACATCAGATCAACAGTTATTATCAGACAATAACACAAGATCTGGCATCAACAGTGGAACGGGGAAAAAAGTTTTGGCGCTGCTAGCATGTTTATGTATTAACTTGTCACACAGAGGGAAGTTTTCGAGAGGAATCTGTACCTGTAACCACAACAGTTTCAATTTTTGATGATCTTATTTCAATGCTGCACGTCAAAAGTGTAGGGTTCGATGATCTTTGGCAGCAGGTAGCGTCAGGAGAAACAAACTCATTCCACAGGCTCAGTGCTTTGCACCGTCTCCTCTGCATACAAAACACTTCTACTGTACTCAGGGAGGCTTCTATATATAATGGTTGCTGTGTTGGAGTAGTGCTATTACCACACATTCTTCATTATTATTGGCTGTCTTGGCTGCACTGCATCCATAAAGACCAGATAGAAAATGTATTTATATGTATAATGGTTATTTATTACTTGAAGCACTCAATGTCCTACTGTGGTGCTGAAAGTTTTCACCAGTAGGGGGCAGCCTGATAGGCTATGACTTGCCCCGTGCAATCCATTCTCCAGATGAAAGCTCTGTGGACCTTTTCTTGCATAAACATGTATTACAGCCCTCACTCTCTCCCTCTTTTTTACTTTTTTAAATCTCTCTCTCTCTCTCTCCCCCCCCCAACCTTCCACAACTCCAACCAGCTTCCTCTCCCTCTCCATGGTGACCCAAAGCCACGTTGGCTGTTAAGACAACACAGGCAAATTGGAGAAATTAATTCCAGCTCCAAAGATGTAAATCCCATTGCTAGGTAGATTTTTTTTTTACTCTGAAGCAGTGTTTGTCCTTCATGAAAATTCATTACCCCCACGAGAGGAAAAGGCAACACTATAGGTGAGCTAAGCTCAGATAAACACTCTAATTGGGATGAAAACTTACGGCATTCATTATGGATGCCTGTTTTCAAAGGCGGGCAAAGCCACTGCAAATTTGCTTTGAAAAAGTGATAGATAAACACAGATAAACCTCGTAGCGGCACAAGACGTTCATGCAGGATATTTGTTGACTGAAATCATAATTGTCTCATGCTGGCGCCAGCATGAGATGGGGAAAAAGGGGGGAGAATCTGATAAAGGAAAGAAGATAAAATCAACAAATTCAACATAAAATTGTCTAAATTATAAACAACGAAGTGTTTACTCAATCATAACTAGTAACAACTCAGTCAGAGTTGCCTTTTCTGGTACATAAGTAGTGGTATTAAGACTGAGCCATTGAGTGTATTTGGCATTTAAACTAATCTTTTCAAGTCAGGGGTCTAGTTCATTTTATGCAATTACAGCTGTTGGAATATAAAGCAACAGAAAACTGGAAGTAACTTTTGTCTTTTCTGTCCTGCTTTTGGACTTTTTATTCCATGAAAACTTTACAGAACTCTAGAAAAGATGTCTCATTTGAAGCGTTCATTAGGCATCAGATGATTATGAATCTTATATGTTCACTGGCTAGTTAAAGGTTGTTGCCAAGGCGAAGAGTGCCAGCAGCACCAACATACGGCACTGCCTTCAATTTAATTGGAGATTCGTCGAGAATAACCGTAGATAAACCACAGTTAAATTGGCAACCTCAGAATTGTCCTCATTAAACACGAGATTGAAGCTTTTATCTTGGCAAACAAACTTCCTTTTGAACTATATTCAAAAGCACAATAATGAGGGTGTTTTATTGTGGCTCTGGTTGGAGTGGAGTGGGGTGGGGGGCGGATGTTAAATTGAAATAAAAGATTTTAATGGTGACTCCACTTTTAAGGACACTAATAAACACAGCAAGAAGGGTTAATGTGTTAGGTCCTATTAGTGACGGAAGACATTAAACTTCCTCTATTCTGATTTTCCAACAGGCAGATTATCTGGTGGGAAAAGCCAACAACAAAATGTCTCTAAAATTAAATTAGACATTCATAAATGCATTAGCCTTACTGCTTGTGTAAAACCTGCTACTGGCTCGTGAGCCTCTTGATTATGCTAATTAATTCTAGCTCCATAAAAACAGTTTGTCACCTGGGTTTTGGCTTTTGACGTTTTTTTTGGCGTGAAACAGTGGTAAGATCATAAATAGAATATAGTGGAAAGAGGTAGACCCTTAAGGCCAGCATGCTGATTAGAGACACCCAACCAACAATATTGTCGAAATAATGAACAAATATGTACTGTCTGTCTTTTCATATGTAAAGTACCAGTATGGTTTGCTGTGGGTAGAAAAATGCCCTTTGTTGAGCAACTAGAAGTCATTACTTTTTTATTAGCTTCCCTAATCTTACCCTTTACTGTATGTATTGTTACCTTTTTTAAGATGATGAGTTAATTTCTTTCCTTACAAAACTATGCAATTTCGGCATAAGCAAAATCATTATGCAATTTCATAAATATTTAAAAATGTCCTATTTTAGGCAGGGTCAGTTCTATATGTAGTCATTACATGACCCACACCTGAGCAGAATTGGTGTAACAGCTGTACCTCCATTCTATCTAATGTATATGTAGCATAAGAATAAATCCTAGGGTTGCCAATCCTCCAGAATTAGGCAGGAGCCATCAAATTTGCGCTGTAATTATACCTGAGATAGAAATGTCAGTCTACATTGCATCATATACTGTATTGGACAGCTGTTGTGTAAACTCAAGATGCCCTAGGGTCCAACAAAATAAACAATTACCTAGAAAACCCATTAAGGTGTTGCTTAACAGTGAGATTATCGTTCTTATACCTTTTGATCAGTGTTCCTCTTAAGGTTATAGTAACTTTTTTGGTAACAGTAATTGAAACTCAACAGAGACTCCTGAACATGCACCGTGAATCCCTTTGTAGGCTATCTTGCCGTTTGTCAACAATACTGCAAAGCATTACATGTAATAATAACTTTAATTATTTTCCCCAGCAGTATTATGTCTTTTAAATTACATCTTAGTGAGAGGATGGATAAGCTTGATTGCTTTTTGGATTTCTGCTTCACCATGCTGCACTGACAGGGCCTTAGGGGTCCTGCAATACATCCAAGTACTGTTGCCTTAGCAACAGGCTCTGGTAACTGAGCCCTACATGCATTCAAAGTAAGGTGAATATAATTTAGCGGTTGAAAGCGTAAATGGAATGGATCAGCCTCTGCTGTGAAAAAGCAATACGAATAAAAAGTTATAAAGTTAACACCTACTCTTAAATGATGAATGGCTTTATGACGAGGGGAATATAGTTTTATGACATTTAAAAAGCACATTATGACACAAAGTGTCAACTCAACTGCTCACAGTGTGATTTTAAGTTCTTGAGTATCTCTGGTTTAGTAAGTGTACTGTATGCTATTACTTAAAAGAAGCCAATGATGAGTGACAGAATAGTAATATCAAAGCACTGGGTCATTAACTTGATGCTTCCAGCAGAATTCCCTGCCTGTAAACTTCCCCTATTCCATGGTCACTATGGAATAGGGGAATACTCAGAAAGGACAATACTCAGAAAGGACAGCTTTTTGTTAGCCATCTAGAATGCAAGGGACATGTTGAAGTGTAGTTCAGAATGTGACAAGTACATACGGTACTGTATGTATTTATTAATTCATAGGTAAGGGTGGAGTAGCGCTGCTCTTTCCCACCAGGATTCATTATTTTCTGTTCCCAACTCATGCTGGTTATGTTAATGTGTCTGAATTTCCATAACAAAATCAGCATCAAGGTGGGCTGGAAAACCACTTCTTCAATTTAAATTCCCTATTCCTCAGCCAGCAATGCACTGTGCAAGGCTTAATGTTCGAAAGGCCAAGCCACCGCAGCGCATGGGAAAATAGAGTTTGCCACGGTGTCTGTGTCAACATTTAAACGTCATCAGTAAATGGCTGTTTATTGCTATTTCCTAGCGTGTGAACTACAAATATTTTTAAGCACAAAAGATCAAAATGTATTTAGAATATTTTTGGGGGAAATTTTCACCCATTTCTGACATGGCAGTGTATGAGGGGCACCGTATGGAATGCGTGGCATGAGTGTTGATTCATTTTGAAGGTGCATAATTGTACTGAGTTCATTAATTATTGTATAATTCATTTAGCATCATTGTCAAATTGCCTGAGCCTGGAGAGGTGCTAACGATCCAAGCGATCTGATAGCGATGATTATAATTACACCAAACACCACTTTTAGGCTTTCCTGTCACCGAATATCACAGCTCTCCCATAAGATGCAACTTGCACAAAAACACCTCATGCAGCAAACACACAGGGAGATTTTCTCATTCACTGTTAATTAGCTCATTTGTTTTTCTACGTAGGGAAGAAATACGGGGAAAACAAACTTAGGTAACAAAGTTAAGGCGTGCGTCTGCGCTGAGGTGTCTGAATTAGAACAGACAGTGTCATTAATGGAAGGAGGATGGACTGTCTGCGCGCTGGCCATGCCACCCTCTCTCTCGTCTTAGGGCTAAAAGCCTCTTGTCACTACTGACAACTTCAGCAATTGATTAAGTCATTCCTGTTGAGAGGAAGGCAGTGGGGTGTCACAAGGTTGCAATTATGATAAATGTTCTGTTCTGTAACTATTCGTGGGAGTGAAAAGGGGAGACATTCTTTTTGCTATAGAAAGAAAATCACAACACAAGTATCTATGCTCTGAGGTAAATTCAAGACTTGATGAAGTCACAAAGAAAGGCAAGTGGTAAAGGTATGGGATGAAGGTAAAGATACAGAAAATAATGACTCCATACACAAATTATGTGTAGATGCTGGGTAAGTAATAGGCACACTATAAATAGTAATTCTCAAACTGTGGGTCAGGACCCCCAGAGGCGTCGTGAAAAGATTTCAAGTGTAATAATCTATTATCATTATTATCTTTTTTAGCTTCAAAAAAATGTGCATACATTTTTTGATGCTGGTTTTGGTTCTGCTGTTATGTAATGCTATTAAAAGAAATGGATGCAAACAATGAACCTGTTATTTTGGTGGGTCATTGGCAAAGAGAACCCAATAGATGCTCTACATAAACTAAGATAATAACTAAGATAATGTTTCTTAGGGAGCTATGTCAGGTTAAGATATTTGTGGAGCATTATATACTGTACTATATAGTTTGAGGGCCTATTAAAATATATTATAAACATGCAATCAAATGTACAGTCGGGTGATGTCAAACATGCCACAAAACATCCCCACAAACTTTTCCCACTGGCTGAAGCCTAATTCAATTCCTCTGGCTGAATCAATTTATTCATCCCCTTATAAGCCATGTGCATCTATCAGGTCACCAATCTTTTAATGTAGCCTGTCAGATCTGAGCTTGGGTCCTTCAGACCATCAGTGTCTGTGCCTCAATATCTCCCATCTCCAGCTCTTCACGGCTCAATACGTTCTCCTTTAATATATATGACCAATCCTCTCAGGAGCCAATTCAGAAGCTAACCACCACATTCCTAGCTTCTATCAGCCACTGATAACGCAGGCTTTGACCATCTGTCAGGTCCTGTGACTGTTGGCTATAAACTTCACGCTCCGTCTTTTTATTAATCTTTTTCCCCCCGAGGAGAGGCACAGGCGGCAACTGAGAGCCAGGACGGGAATCAGAGAGGAGAGAGAAATCAATTACAACCTATGCTTGTGCCTAAAACAAGCCGTGTCGAGGAGCGGCTACAAAGGGGGACAAAAGGGGAGAACGGCCCTTCAACCTCCCGAACATCAGGAGAAGAGGAGTAGCGCACCCTGTCACAAGCAGTGACATGCAGCCATTTGCTGGCACTCAGAAGCAAACAGGCCCCTGTCACTGTTCAAAATTAGCTCCAGACACTACATGTGCAATCTCACCTGCATTATTGATTGACAGCCAGGAAGTAAATGACCCAAAACACAACAGTCAAACAATGTGTAATAGCAAACGTTACAAAACCTATGAAATCCAAAAAGTCAGAAAGATAAATAAGCTGCTGAGCATTATTGAGCTATCTTTTCGGGCCTAGTCCCAATGATTAAGTTATGTTTCTGTGACAGGTAGCACTCCCTGACTTTAATATATATTGTGCTAGATAGGACTGCTGACCTTATTCATTTGTCGATCAACAGTTTCTCACCGTAAAGCCTGCGCGCCCTAGACATAATTGTCTAGCCAATGATTGCATCAGATCAGCGCACCTCTCCACCAACCCATATACACTGATATACATGTAGGCGAGTCTAGGTGTTGGACTCCCAGCCGGGAGGTCATGGGTTTGAGTCCGAGATATTGCCTACCTGTAAGCATCCTTGAGCAACAATATATATTATGATATAAAATAATAAAAGTAGAATTCTACTGTTGCGGCCGTAATTTTTAAAGACACATCTGTATAAACTTCATTCCTGAAATAATAGCCTACTGTGCTTGCATCAAATGTCACATCCCCTGTTTCACCATTCCGGTTCTCCCTTTTACACAGACATCAGTCCGGTTCTGTGACGTTGCTGCCGAAACAGAGGCAGAACAACAATGACCCCTTTGTTTAAGTATATGTAGGCTTATTTGTAGTTTATTGCTTGTTATAACTTGATTATTCCTTTTTTTCATTATTTACATGTGTAAGACAAACCACTGAATCTTACTGGTATTGTTCATGTACTTTCTTCTTGCAGTGAACGTGTAAACAAATCATGTGTGTATGTGTGGTGTAAGCTGCCTTAACCCCCCTTAGCCAGAGCTGTCCCTTGCAGCCAGCCTGCATTTCGTGGTTGGAGGTATATTTGCCTTGTTAAATTGTTAAATACACAGCCATCGTACATGATCTTCCTGGTCATTTGTTTTAAACAGATGTATATACTATTTACAAGTATTGGTACTAAACTTCCAGTGAAAATACAATCACCATTACTTGCAAGATCATGTCACATGTCATCAACTAAATCTTCAATATCGCGGGATGACAAATTCTTATCATGGGTAGGAATTGTACCAGTATATCATGGACGATACGATATGGCACAGCCCTAGCTCATAGCCTTAGCCTGGTCTGGTAACACTTAGGTTGCAAGAAGGCAAGGCATGACATTTTAATTCTGAAGCAGTAAGTGCTTTTTCAGGTTACGGTAAAACACTCTCTTGAATGATTTTGTGCTAGCTTTCTTTAACGGTTTATCTCTGCTGTTCCTGAACTATGGGTGCAATAAACTGAACTCCATAACACAGCCAGAATAATAATTGCTCTGGTTCAATAACAGAGCCTTTTACAATATTTAAAAGTGTAACTAAACACTAAATTCTATTAGAAGTGCATCCCGTTCAAACAATAACAAACAGCAGGAGAGCAGAGTGGAGCGTTCAGCTGTGTTCACATGCATTCCTCTAACTTCATATATTTACATATCATTTAGCCTGAATCAATCATCAATACTTCATCAGACCAAGATACAGTTTTGGAGTTATTATTTAAACTGAAGAGATGCTTTAAACTTTAGAGACATTTAAACGGAGACATTTGATGACAAATGCTGGATGCTAATAAGCATGTTAATACGTTTTCAACAAAAATAACACAAACCTCTAATTGGCGGTCACAAGTGTTCCCTGAAAGGCACACACATTAAAGATAACACTGAATACCTTTTGTTTTGTTTTGTGTTTCGAATCCCTTTGTAAAGGTACAGCAGAGGAGTCCTCCGCACTATTACCCATCCACTACGAGAGAAACTCGGTGAGACGGTAGTTTATTACCTTCAGCTGTTTAATCCAAACCCAGCAGTGAAAGCCAGGACCAAACTGATTATCTGACACCAGCACGCATACAGTAGTGTGTCTGTCGATCGGTTTGCATGTAACCTGGTCTATACTGTACGCCGTTCTGTCTGCCACGGCCTGTGCACATGTAATTGTATGAACGTGCATGGGCGGTGTCCACAGAGAGGAGACTTGTCACGAATGCTTTCTTCCAGCCATGCCCCAGGGACAGCATGCCCATCAGCCTGGCATGATTGCGGGTGTGAGAGGTTCTGATTGTGTGATGCTGGAGCGTGAAGGCACAGCACAGGGGTACAGGGATGAATGAGGGGGGGGAAACCCAGCTGGCGACAGCTTCTAATTGGTCTGAGCAGGTTTCCATGGCTGGACAGATCCATATGCAGCATGGATCCAAGGGCCCGGAGCAAAGTAGCAGGGCTAGGCCGGGAGAAGGAGGAGGTGGTGGTGGTGGTGGTGGTGGTGGTGGTGGTGGTGGTGGGTGAGAGGCTAGTCACAGTCCGGCAGTCACAGCCTCTCTGAGATAAGGTGGGGGCAGAAAGAGCCAGCTGTCATCTTGCTGACAGGAGCCTGCTCCTCCATGTGTACATATAACACACAGGCTGAGTGAACACAGCAGCAACAAGGCTGCATATGAAACAAACACTTTAATCAAGCCACGCCCAGAAGGCGCTACTGGCCAAAAAACCTACAAGCGAAACATGAAAAACAGAAAAAAGGCCCTGAAACGAAACAGAGGCACTTTGTGCGTTTCAATCCTACTGCCGAATGCTGCCTGGCGCTGAAAACAATTAGGGACGATTTAACTGGAGGTGAGCAGACAGAGGGGAGAGGGTGCCCCCACCCCACCCCACCCTCATGCCAGTTAGATGGAGGGTGTTAGCGCATGTCGTGCTCGTGGGGGCGAATCGATTCCCTTCACACTCTCAGAAGCATTAATTAATGATGTGTTCTGTGTATGCTATTGTACAGCGACTGGCTGTCACGCTACAGCAATACTTTCTCTCCTTACGTCTCCTGTAGGCCTACAACCTGGACTCCTCAAACCTCCGTGTCCTCCCGCTCTCCTTGTACGCTTTCTTCTTTTGTTTTTTACGAACATATGACGAAGAAGAACACAAATGCACTCGCACGTAAAAACACTGACACAACCATAAATGTACCAATAAGGATTATAATATCGTAACAGAATATATGCTTCCATGCAACATAAATTCTTGTGTGCCATTCATAGGCCTTTGTTTTTATTTATTTATTCACTTTACACCCGAGCAGATGTCTGGAGGGCAGACCACAATCCTGTTTATGAGAAAAGAGAGAGAGGGAAGGTAAAGAGAAAAGGAAAACATGTATGGCTTACTGCTGCCCCCTGCTGTCTTAAAAGGGGTACTCGTGTATTGTATACCTGTCCTTCAAATAAACAAATTTTAAAAGTACAGTAAAGCCGCAAACTCAGACCAATAAGATGGTCTGAGTTTGTTAGAAATCTGTTACGTTTGCAGCTTAATACTAAAAAATTGTAGATATTATCAGAAAAATTAAATCAATTATTTAGAGCATTATCTCTGAGTGTGGATGCCATATTTTTAATTTTGTGAAAAACTCAACTCTGTAGCTTCCTTACCTCAATGAAGTCCTCGGCTGAAGTTGCCATTAAATAGCTTAATCCCTCACTCGTGGAAGGTGCTTGAACCCAAACTACAAGTTATTTTCATCCTCCATTGACTTCCATTCTAACCATTTCATTGTCTTCATGTGTCTGAAACATACTTCTAACATGTCAGCAAAGCTGGTTTCAATCTCTACTGGTAGTTTGTATTCACAGTTTACAGGAGTTTGTTGTGTAGTTTCATTTAAGGTATGGCCCTATTACAATTTTTAAAAAACATTTAAAATGAAACAATACAGAAACACTTGAGAATATATACAGTACTACCAATCGAGATGAGCTTTCAAGAATCAATGGAAGTCATTGCCCGATGAAAAAACGGACAGCAAACAATGGATTACTATTTGTTGATGTACAGTATATTGAGGTATGGTAGCTGCATAGTTAAGGGTTTAACAAAAGTTGAATATTGCTGTTAAACAAATGAAAACAAATTGAAAATCACATGTAAAGATTTGGAGTACGACCAATTTTCAATACAATGTACGTCAGTGGAATGGTTATGGCAATACATATTCAGTGTTTAGCATGCATAGATGCATGCTGATATCGTATAGTTTTGTTCATGTAACAACAGTAACCCCCATGTGCCAACGAAGCGTTGAAATTCAAAAACAAAATTGACAAAAGAGAGGCATAATTATATGAGCTTGAGTGTGAAAGCTAAACATATTCCAATGTATTCATGCCCACTCACACCCTGTACATACGCCTGCATGCCGGTACAGGCAGTTAGAATGATGGTTAGTGACTGGGAGAGTCTCCAGGGGCTGAGAGAGACGCTAAACTAAGCCATGAGAAAAATCAGATCACCTTGAATTTGCATAAAGAGTCTTCAAATGTCTTCGCGCAGGCTACAAGTGTTAGCTATCCAAGCCTGCATAACTCCCTGCCGTGGATTAGTACTGGGTTTGCCCAGGTCATTTAACACTTTAAGACAGTCCGGAGGGAGCCCGGTTATGTTGGACAAATTGTTTTGCCTTTATGGCAGCTCTGCACTCCGTAAGGGTGTTAAGGGGGTTCTGAGGAACAATTTGCCACCTGTAGTGTGGGACACATTGTACCCTGTTCCCTCCATTTACAAAGCAGGGCTGCATCTAAATTCAAAATGGCACCTGGAGCAAAATCAGCACCAATTACATGGAAATAGTCCCAGCCTGGGTTGAGGTCCTGAGGAAAGGCTGAAGGCACCCGGAATAATGAGTGAACACCTTTCACTGCATTCCAAGTGCTTTACGCAAAACAGCCTCCCTCATAGCTCTCAGATGACAAATAGAACATAGCGTTTGCTGAAATTCCACCCCACTCAAGTACACTGTACGAGTGGAAAAGACATAGAAACAAGTCAGTGTGTGTGTGTGTGTGAGAGAGAGAGAGCAAGAGAGCAGGAGCAATACGCCTCTTTTGGCAGGGAGTGGGCGATATACAGTGTCTTGGCTTTAGCTTGACATGGAGGAAGGACAGCCCATTATAAATCCTCTACATGAGCGCAGGGCCAAACAACTCCACAGTGCACTGCTTATTGGAGTTCAGCACCACTTAAAAGAGAAATGAGAGTTCTCGCCTAAACACTGTGTTTAGCTGCTCTAATAAGTCACAGCATGCTAGTGTCGGACCAGGCAGCAGGACGCCGAAAGAGAAAGACAGTTGTGCTAATCCTTTTCGCGTGAATTGGACCTCACCTGAGCCGGATCCATAGCAGGTCCACGGCTGGGATTCCTGACCTTTCCCAAAAGCAGAACAGCGAGACTGTAAAATGGATTTGCTGCTAACTAATTATGCATTTCCATGCAATTTATAACATGGCAACACTTGCAGTAACGCTTAACTTGTGCGGCTTGATTAATGGCACCAGAAATAGGAGCTGCAGTGAAGAAGCTCACACGGGGCAGAATCAGCAGTCTGGACCAGCTCCTTCTGTCATTGCTCACATCCGCTCCCCATAAAAGTAAAATGCAGCAGGTTTGGAAAACACCCTTGTCCTCTCCGTCAGCCTACGCGTCGTAAATAGTGTATGTCAGACCCTGGGGGGAAGAGACCCTCAGTGATTGAACTCATCACCAATGTGGCACTTCATCTTCGGGTGCCATCCAAACCGTACAAAACATTGCTTCCGATCGCACTGATTTGTCGCACTGCAGAATAATAATACTCCATGCATCTTAATGCTAATATTTATTTGTGTGTTGCAAAAAAGGATAATTTTTTAAGATAACACCGTTCAGTTCATATTCTTGGCTGATGACAGGCCATAAAGTCTACAACCTACTGCCGAATATTTTCTTTCTCTCTGTTACATCACATTGACTTCTGCACCTGACACCGTTGAAATACAAAAATAGATGCTGTTAATCAAACAGCATGTCTTTCAACAGGGCGCTGTTGAAACCTTATGAAATGACGCACACTCATTTTGTGTCTTTCCCCGGTCATTTGGAAATAGAATCAGGCACACAAGCAGAATAATGAACTCAAAATGAAAGCCGAGGTAGGGACCTTTTTCACCATCACTGCTTCTATTCAGAGAAACCTCAACACATTGTGACCTGATGAATATGGAGCAAGCTTCCAGACTATACAACAGATTTGTGTAAAGCAGACAATTATCATTATGCTTACTCCCTCAAAAATGCGATTTAATCTGTGGGAAATATCATAAAAGAAGGTGCTAAACTGGCAAGAAAGAGGACAAATCAAACTATTGTTGTGAACAATTTATTAATCTAATTTAACAGCGCTCCATTGACTTGGGCTGCGATTGAAATCAGCATTTACACGGCAGCGGCACAATCATTTGCTTCATAATGAACTGAGAAGTTGAAACCCAGCTGTCAGAGGAATAGAAATCTGCCACAGCCATTCTAAATGAACCGCGCTGACACGAGCTGCAAATGCAAGTAGCAACACCATCTGACTATCAGCACTCCTCATCACCCAGCGTTGCATCAGCCAGCTAACAATGAACTGACACTTCTATTGGAGAGAGAAAAGTCATTTAAGAGCACATCCGCTCAGAACAACTACTTGTCTGCACAGCTCGTTGCAGTTTGTCACCTCTTATTATGGTAAGTTTAGCAATAATAATGCACACTTTAAAGGCAGACGTCTGCCCCAGCTCACTGTGTGTATTTTGAAACCCTCCAATAAAGTGGGGGCAGCTGCAAAGGGGAGGGGTAGAGAAGGGTGTGCGCCTGGAGAGGAGTGTGAGCCACATAGGCGCAGGAGGGGCAAAATAGTAGCATTTTTGTAACGCTGGTTTCAACCACAAGGGCAATTCCAGTAGCAAATTGAGGGGTGTACCTTTAACTATCCCCCAGGAAAATGTACTTTTTTGCTTGCTGCTCCTCCAAAGGGTGGTTGTTTATAGTTAGTAGGGATTCTATGTTTTGTGCTACCAGGGCAACCCTGCTGGCATAAGGGCCTTTAACCTGGGACCTCCAAACCAACCATGCAGTCTCCCGACCTGCTACAGCTACACCATCCTACTGCCAAATCACACAATTCTAACATTCATCGTGTCAAAGGACAGAAGTTTCACAGTGGCCGTATGTGGATTGGATCCTTTTACTTAAAGCTTGTTGCTGCTGTCTATGTGCTTGTATGTAATACAGTCCCTCCATTATTCTAAGTAAAAAGACTAAAGCAATGAGTTCATCTCTTTTGGGTATCATCACCCTTTCCAATGCATTGAAGATCACAATGTTTCCTAATTTATGTATTTATTTATTTCTGTAGGACCTAACACAAAGCAATCCCCAGATAGTTGATTTTCTACTGGAGCTGTGGCAGAAATGGCAGCCCTCTTAAGGATCTGCCGGGTACAGTCACAATCAACAGATGGCGAGCTCTGCCTCTTCTCCCCCCAGGGCAACAGTAAAATTGAGCTTGTGAAATCTGTCACAATCCATGGTGGCAAATGTCTCGCAGTTCCTGAAAATGCTAATGAAACTCATGTGAGGTCCAAAAGCAGGGAGGGTCGGGAACGGGGATGAAAACGGAGAGTCCAATTTAAAATGACAGTGTGTGACAAAATCATCCTTTTAAAGGGCATTGGAATTTCTCTGGCTCGCGGACAGACACTCACAAATGAGCGAGACTCAAAAGATGCCAGTGACATTCAGGTTGCCATTGTGAGCGTTTCCTTTGAGACTCACCCCCAACAAATTCCATCAGAGGCTTAAAAAAAAACTCTCTTTGTTGGAACACATAGGCCTCATTAGGCAGCACTGTGGTGCTAAAGTTAATTACATGGTGCTGCTTTTGATTGAAACAAATTTAAAAACAACGGGAAGTTCATACCGAACTCTTAGAAACCTTCAAACATGTGGAACCAATCTTGGAAAGCTTGGTTCCACATGAGTGAAATCAAGAAACTAATTTTATTAAATGATAAACCCACAAACCATTCATTTAAAAAAAATATATATCAACATTACTCAAATTGCGCATGCGACCTGAATAAAAACACAATTTGATTTACCAGATCTTCATACAAATTAGATTAGAGGAAATGCTGTAAAACAAGTGTATCTTTTGTCTGAATGATAATGTATGTAAAAAGGCATGTAAAACTACAACACATATTTGCACAACAAACACATTTGCATAAGTTGCTGTATGGTTGGCCACTATGTTGGACTTCAGACATCCAGAGCAGTCCTAATGAGACTTAAATGAGACAATGAATAATCCGCTTTGTAATGATTCAGTGCCAATTGGTCTGCCTTTCCTTAGGATGTGTTTTAATGCCAGGTTCAATTGGAAGGCCATCTTTTTATTCCAGGGCCAGGTTTAATTTTTAACCCGGGAAATAAATTTGACCTGTTATTTGTTCATTGTTATTTGCCACACACTGTCAATACTTGTTAATTTCAAACAGCTTTACAGCAGATCTACACATACACGTGGGTTCGGTTTAAACATCATAGGCAAACAGAAATGTCAGAAGACAACCCTGGAAACCATTTATCCTATTAACAACCAACTAACAAGAGAATTGACTGGGTGTCGTTCATGTTATTAGGAGGGAGAGAAATTATCCTGGATGCACTGTCGATGATGTCACATATTGGGGCCGGAGAACCCAGTGGGAAATCAAGCAGAATGCAGATTACGGATTCAGAGCCTGGCATGTGTCCGTGTGTATACTCCCTATAGCCTGAAAGACTGCTTACTCTATTACTGACAACCGTCACAGTGAACAGACAGCAGATAGCAGCCGACGAAGAGCGGTCCATTCACAAACCTTGATTGAACTTTCTAATGTTCTGTTTAAAACAATCAAATAACATATGGTCTGATTCCCTAAAAATTCCTTGGTTTAATTTGGTATTTAAATAGGTTTCCCCGTGAAGTATGTTTTTCTTTTTTTATATAAAAGGAATGCAAATAGTAAAAGAGTAAAAGTCATGGCGGTTAGTAATGATTGTTTGGGTCGCTGATCCTGGCAGGAACAAACCCCTCTATAATCGTAAGGAGAGACTGTATTTGACCGTTCTTTTTCAACCACAAAACGTACTGCTTTATGACTTAATAAATTTGTGTTGGCTGTATAAGTCTAATTTAAACCGGAGGAACCCCTTCTTGTTTTCAATTACAGCCCCAATTTATGGTCTTATCTACCTAAGGACAGCTCCCCTTTCTATTCATATTAATCCTTTCACAACCTATGAAAATATTTGAAATATATTAGCCTCCGACAAACCGGAAATATAGAAATTAATCAGTGCAAAATTAAAACCATAATTCTAATATTCGCCTGCACCGATGACCATCAATCTCATTTTAATATGCTGTATTAAGTTATGATTTTTGTCTTTTATTCACTAGGTGACATGATTCACCGTGGATGGCGTCAATGCTAATTAAATGTCTTAAGGGGAAGAAAAACCTTTCACATCCCCAAACCATCATCCCAGCTCCAACAGCCTTCCACTAAAAAAAAAAAAAAAAAAAAAAGTGTAATGTGTGCCTTAATTCAAGTCCATATCTCCCCCTTGCCAGTGGAGCAGACAAGAGCACTGATTGCAGTATATTGTCCCTGTATAATTTTGCCTGCTAGAAGGGAACACTCAGTCAAGACAAAGAGCAGTGCAGTCATTGCCTCCAACTCAACTGTAAATATGACCCAAGTTCTTTCACATGATCCAAGTCGACTTCAGCAGTTTTTAATACAACGAAAAAGGATATCCCCAGGTGGACGACGTTGACTGGCAAGGGTAATTCCACGAGGCATTGTGCGAGTAGTAGCTTAAAAGTAGCCATGGTTCAGCTTGACCTAAGATGCTACACGCGTCTATTTTCCACTGGTGTGCTCAGTGCAAAGAGGGGAATACTGATTTGTGTAGGGTCCTCCAGATAGCCAGAGATGGTTCCTCGGGGACAAAGCGCAACAAAGTGCCAAAGCTAGCATTAGAGCAAAGAGAAAGAGCGAAGAAAGAGGCAAGATAAATGATGGGAAGCAGATATTAGAAGTCACATGTAGAGTCATAACTGCAGCAGCCTCTTGAGCTCCTGCCTTTCGCAAGCAAACTTAACTGTTAAATCATCTGCATTTTACTGCAAGTAGTAAACAAACAGCAGTGAATTATCGTCGCACAAATTACCTTAAACTTCCTTTATTACAAACATGTTCAAACATCACTTAACAAAAAATGTATTTAAAAATATATATCTATATCTCATTAGTATTTCTATACACATTTATAGCCTAATTCAGACAGAAAGATTATTTGGAATGGCCACATTTGCTATGAGAAGTTTAAAATATTTGACAAATAACAGAATACTTTATTGAATTTTGTGCTTTCATCTAAAAGTTGCTAGCCGACTTTCATAACTAAAATGCCTCTGTTCAGCAGAATTTAAATGGTCTGGTCATCATTTGAACTATTTAAGGAACATATATTGACATGCGAATATTCAAATGTTACTAAGAAAATAAAGTGCCAAATTCATTTGAAATTAAAATGAGTGAAATAATAAAAATCTAGACAAGTATATCAAAACAGTAAAGGGTCATAATTTCCATATAAATAAAATGTTAATTTATAATATGGTGTATATAATATAATGGTGGAGTTATATTTTGCTCTGTCAAGGACAGAATAGAGCGACTGCTCCCTCCTCGTGTGAGCGGGCTAGCTGGACTGTTCATTATTGGCTGTCCAGTACTTGATCAGACATTTGACAAGTGATTAATCAGGCAGGCTGCCTCGGCAGAGCAACTGAAAGTTAATTTCCACACTTCAGTTTGTGGAGATGAATTGGAGGCTTGTGGTGGTGTTACAGCAACCGCAGCCACCCTTTCAGGGTGACCCCTGGCTGCCACTCTGGGCAGGATTAAATCCAGCCTGGTTACTCCACTCCTGTCTGCACTGTGCACCATCACACAAAGCAGGTCCGTGCGCCAGCGGAGGGTCACGTGCTGGAACCGGGTGACGCGGGACTCCAGGGGGATGGAGCGTGGAGGAGGGTGGAACACCGTATCCTCCTGCACCAGGCCCAGGTGAGTATCAGTCAGGAGGAATTGTGCCAGATACTCAGCGTCAGGGCTAATGCACACCCTAACAGTGGTGTAGAGTAGAAGCCGCACCTCGGCAATACTGGACCTCTTATCACCCATGTTACAATGAAGAAGGTAGATCAGGTCAGCTAATGTCTTCTGAAAATCACAGCAGATCCTCAAGCCGGCATCCAGCAGCAGATCAGGTATGTACGCCTTCAAGTCTAGGGACATTTCCATCAGGTCTCCACCCAGCAGTGGGTGCTCAAAGACCCTGCTGTCCCCGGGGCAGAGGACAGCAAGCACTGCACGGCACAGCTCCTTGGTTAGCGCCTGGCTACAGGTGTAAAGGCCCAGTATACTCTCCTCAGTACCGCCCATCAAACGTAGACTCTGGCCTGCTAATCCCACCTGGACCTCCATCAGGTACAGCAAAGGGAGGTAGTGGAACAGCACCAGCGACCCGAGGTCAGAGGTCACAGTGTAGAGGCCTGATTCCATAAGTATTACGAGGGCAGGGCAGAGCTGAGGTTGGCTGCATTTTGCCACACTCAGCCAGTAGAGGGCCACCGTTTTCTGGGAGCTAAACACTGAGGTGGGGATGAGAGGCTGCAACGTGTCCACCAGGCTGTGCAGGGACATAGACTGAAGGCTGGCAAGGGCAGCAGGAAATTCTACAAGCTTTTGACAGAAAATTTCCACCGAAAGAAGACTTCCACAGAGTTCTGGAGTGACGTTTAAGGTCGGCAAGCTTTGAGCGTCATTGTCAACACCAGTAAAGGTAACTCCCGGCTCACAGCTGCATCGCTCGGGTAATGTTGGCCCCTCGACCGCGCTACGTCGTCCTTGGTTAAAGTGAATATCAACCACGTCCTGCTCTGGGAGCTCCAATTCTCCTTTGCATATTCTGTCCTCTCCCTGGATCAGAGATGGCTCCTGTGTTAACGCAATCGTCATGGCACTGCTCTGCGTTAGGGACAGGGTTAATGTCTTCAGGCTGTTAATGTCCTCCACTTCTCCCCCTGTTTGAAGGGCCTTGGTTAGCGCCATGTGGAAGTGTTGGATCAGTGGCAATTCATTCACCACAGTCAGCATGCGACTGTCCTTCACCAGAGAGAACACGTGGCTCTCCCGTATTAGAGAGAAGACCTGGCTGTCCTTCACTACTGCTAGGACCTGGCTCTCTCTGACCAGAGAGAGAACCTGACGGGACCAGCGGGCCCCCACCGGCTGGAGACCTCCTATGGCCAGTGGCAAGACTCTGGGAGAGCGCCACAGTAGACGCCCCGCATCCTGAAACATCCACGACACCCTGTTGACCAGAGAGCCCAGCCTTGAGGTCTGCTCTGCCTCATTCATGGCCTCCGCCTCACACTGTTCCCAGTTCCTCTTCAGGCCTCTGTGTTCATCCATCTCTCCGCAGCACGACGAGCCCTCCAAGGCATCCTCCTTGGGTGGACTGCGTGCCGCTTGGCTGCCGCAGGACTTTTTGGGGCTCGGCGAGCGAGCGTTGACCTGTGGGAGGATAGACGTGGAAGTAGTTCCTCCAGCGCTCTGCAGGTGGGACACACTGCCTAATGAGCTCCCACCAGAGTCAGGACGCCCCTTGCAGCAGTCAGCCACCACACCTTGGCTCTCGTTAGCATCCCCCTCCAGCTCCGCGCCACATCCATCACCTGGGCCCAGGACACTTGTCTGCTGGAGGCTGGCATCCCTCGACCAACCCTTTCCTCCCCCGCAGTGTTCAGATCCAGCCTCGGCCTCAGTGGTCCTCCACAGATTCTTGGATGCGGCGCCTGACCCTGATTTATGAGACGCGTCCCTCTTCCGCTCACGGCCATCCCTGGTGCTTCCCCCGCCCAGCAGAGCGTCTCCGTCCAGCTCACAACTAGAGTGAGAGACAGGACATTGCTCTGCTATGGCCTAATTTATGGAGTGAGAGAAGGAGAGAAAGTGAGGTAAAAAAAACAAACTGATTTAAATAGAGAATAAAATTGATCTTTTCTTCAACTTTTATTCTCTACTAAACGATTCAATAAAATAAATTGAACACAATGAGCACAGTCTTCGCTTTTTGTTATAATCATGGCACTTCCACGCAAATGGGGTCAATCTCAACAGGGTGTTAAAAAAATGAATATTTCAAATTGCCTTCATTGCAATATCCTTTTAAACGATCAAATGTCCTTTGAAAACCCTCTAGGAAAGCGCAATAGGTTTAAAATATGTCCATAAACAAGCAAAACAAGCCAAGGGAAAAGGCATTTCATGGTTCATAAATAGCTGCTCCAGCTAGTTAGAAAAGGGTAGGTATTGACATTGGATGTTTTGCAAAGACAAATGAAGCAATATTACACAGTGTCATCTTAGATATTCAGCATAAAAAACACGCTGTGAAAGAAAATTGCACACCAGTGCGTGTTGCATTTCCTTAAAGCTATACTACTTGTGTTTGTAATTTCCCCATTGTTATTGTTTGAAGAAACCCTGCTGAGGCACGCCCTCTACTCAAAGCCTACATGCACCCTGCACTACGCCTCCCCCTACAGTTTCGACAGTGTTGTTTTATACATAACTATAAAATGTATACAGCAAGCAGGGGAAGAAATATAGGATTTCTGGAGCATAATCAAAGTACCTTTAAACAGTACACATCCATACATCCAACTGATGTTACAGGTGAAAACGGACATTATGAGAACTCCTTGACACAAATGTACATCATCCAACTGCGAATGTGAGCGTACCCACCATAGTCACCTCCCGTGAGGGGGGGAGTGGCAACCTGCCTGGCAGTTTGGACTCAGCATTCACCTCAGTCAGCACATCCATCCTGCAGAGAGCAAGTATTTAATACAGAAGATTGAATTAATACATTACGTTATTCTATTCAAAACGTTTTTTTCCAAATCATATAATGAGAGGTTGGTTGCACAGTGCAACTGGCTTCGCCTAATGCATGCTGCCAATCTTTCTGTTTTCTCTGGTGGTACACGAGAGAGAAAGAAAAAAAAAAAAAAAACGATTAAATTTGAATAGCAAACACCCCAAATGGGTGGATAAGATTAGAGCCACTCAACTAGCTGTGAAATTAAATAGAATCTGTGCATGTAGATTTGAGGATTTACATACAATATTCAGCACTGGGGAGTCGGCAGAAACCAAACATACAGCTCAAAAGATTTCTGACAGCAAATTGGGGGGGGGTCTAAGTGCTTGACAGCTTTAACAAAAAACAAAAAAAAACAGGGCACAACATAGCTCCTCTTGCTGATTTAAGGCTTTCTACAGATCCTCAGATCAATAAGCAATGTGTGTTGCGCTCAGCGGTGTTTGTTTATTCTGGTCACAGCACCAGTAAACGGAGGAATGCTGATTTGATGGGGAAATTATGAGATGTCTTGGATGAGAGTGGGTTGAAGGTTCTGAGGCCAATACAGACCTTTGATCACCAAGAGGCTGATGCTGCTCTGATGGCGGGTTGACAGTGGGCCAACGCAAAACCACCTCCGCGTCTCTCCCCACGTGCGTCACCTCCTCCACCACCCTCCGCTGACAGGGAGCTCCGCTGTCTTCTGAGGGATCTGCCAGTCTTTTGATGTCCGGGCTCTCCTGCTTCTCCATCCTCCTCCTGAGCATGCGCCACACAGACAACATTTTGTGTTTCTAGACATCTCTTTAGTCATCTCTCTTAACTGAATTTTAACCAACTTATGATCTTATATATTTATGCACTTCTTAGCTTCATTTTCTTTAAGAAAAAAAATAAATAAATAAAGTATATTGTGGCATGCCAACAGAAAGACCGTTGGAAATTGAGAGACTGTTGCTCTCAATTTCCTCCAGTTATCTCCCTTTAACTCACTCTAGCAGAGAGCGTCAAGTTGGAAATACTATGGTGGATCCTTCAGTGTCGTGCTCCCTGCAGAACTCGGTCTCATTGTTAAATAACTCTCAAACGCTGTTCACTTGGCCTCAGCTCAAGCACTCTAGTTTCTGTAGCGGTCTAAAGAGCATCTCCAAACAAGGAGAAGGCATCTGCCTGATTTTTTATTTTAACTTGATGAACGCAACAGTGATTTTCAATGAAGTTGTGGAACAGAGTTAAAGATGGATTGCAGCTTTTAATTAATATAGTCTTTTAATTAATATAGTCTGGTCAAGCATTTCATTTCCAGCAGTAAATGATGTGCAATGATGTGTGGGACAGGATAGTCTAGAGGGGTGTTGGGACTCCCAGCCGTAAGTTCGTGGGTTTAAGCCCCAGAGTCTGCTTACCTGTAAGCATCCTTGAGCAAGATGCCTAACCCCCATCTGCTCCATGTAATAGAACAATGTAATTGTAAGTCGCATTGGATAAAAGTGTCTGCTAAATGCTGTAAATGTGCTGTATTGCAACTGTGCATATGACAAACTGACAGAACAATAATGTATGCAGTGTGCATGCTGTGAAGAGTTCTATACTCCACATTTGTCTTTTCATAGTTTATACCTCTGTTGGAACGGGGGCAATGGCAAACGGGGCTAAAACATCCAAGTATGACAAAAGAAATACAAAAACATTTTTAAATAATTTTTTTTTTTTAAAGAAAGAAAGAAAAAAAAAAAAACAACAAACACAAATTGCTGACTTCTGTTCCCATAGTTTTGTAGGTAAGATTGCTCCAAGAGCACTTAAGCTGGCAGTGTGAAGCTTTGGTGACAGGCGCTCCTGGAGTGACAAGACGTAGACCAGCAGCTTCCATGAGTAAATGGAATGGAGTACATCTCAGAGGCGGGAGTTGGTCAGACAGGGTGGTAGCATTACACACATTCTTCACTGTTTCCTTCTGATATTTCAGTGGTTCTCAACTAAGATTTACTAATTACTAGATTTTGTAATGATAGTTCGTTGAAATCTTTAGTGCACACATTCAAATGTGTATAATTTATACATTTATCATGTCATCGCCAGTGTTCGGGTTTCCAAAACTAGCCACCTTGGGCCATCTTACTCAAGAAACATGTCATTTTTACTCTCCCAGGCTTCCAACAAGAAGTAATAGTGTTCCCTGCCTTCTAAGGTTAAGATAGGAGCAGGTGAGAAATGGCCAAATGTAAAAAGTCTGCCCATGCTGAACATGCTGGGTGTTAAGCAGCGATTCCTCTCCTTGTCAAAATACAGCATGTTGTGTCTCCATGTTGCTAGCATATCTATTCCCACTGTGGACAGCTGATGCTTTGATTACCGATGGTCCAAAAAGGTACCGTTTTTCTTATACTGCAAGACCAATGATGGCCCAAATTGTCCCATCAACACCCGGGGACATCAATCAAGCAAAAGCCTCCACCACTGCCTCCCACTGGACTCATCCCTTTCTAGTCTCTGCTTCTCCATCTCACTATGTAAATCACCAGTGCAGCGTCTAGACCTGTAGAAGTGTGGCTGTTTGACTAATGCGAAGAAAATGTCAGGCATCTTAAAGGGCCAGTGTGTAGTTTTTAAGTGACATCTAGTGGTGATTGTTGCGAATTGCAAACAGCCAGTCACTCACGGCGTACCCCCACCTTTGCAAACACGA
>JAOEHI010000007.1:5042138-5079072 GCA_025447815.1 Percopsis transmontana | reverse complement strand
GCGGCCGGCCCGGCCGGCCAACTCTCGGTCCCGGCCCCCCCCTTCGCCCCGGGCCGGGGGGGGTGGGTTGTCTGAACCTTACTTTTATTGCCCCCCCCCCCCCCCCCCCCCCCGCCCCCGACTCTGTAGCTTGTTTACCTCAGTAAATACATAAGTTGTATTAATCTGACATTTACTTCCATTGCGTCTAATAAACATACAATCTCTGTCTACTGGTAGAATGTACTGTTTGTTGTTGGAGGTTTGAATTTACTTTCAGGTATATTTCAGATTTTAATCCAAAATGTAAATAAATTAAATTAAACACAACCACAATTTAGTTCAGCAAACTGGAGAATCTTGAGGACCAATACCAGTAGAAACTAGCTTTGTGGACACAAAAGTAAAAGTATATTTTTGAGAAACAAAGAATGTGGTTCAAAATGCTGATCTGGTTCCAGTCTGTGAACAATGGATTGTCTTTTACCAAACATCTGCATGATAACCTACTATATATTGAGGTAAGGAAGCTACAGAGTCAAGGGTTTCAGAAATGCTCAATACCGCTTAGTAGCAGAGTTTAGCAGAGCTAGATGGAAAGGCTTTTGTCCCAGTTTTGTGCATTGGAAATTATATTAAAAGGTATATGTTTCTCACCTGTCTTTGACCCTTGACCTAGATATGTTTGTGGAGATACCTTTTATCCCATTCAGTCCTCATTTACTTTGTTATTCTGTCCTGTTTTGAGTATCATTCCGTATAATCGGAGGGTTCGAGGGTGGAGTCGTATACCTTTAAGCAGCAAACATATTTAAGTACTAAAATGTTAACTTAGGGTTGGTGTGATGTTAATACGTGAAAGTAACGTGTGATGACCATTTCCGCCCAGGTGACAGATGAAAAGATCGTTGGGACCAACCTGGTAACAGGCCTCCCGAGGGCCAGCCCAGGCAGTAGCAGCGATGTGATCGTCCGCACCAGCAAGCTGCTGCTCCCCGTTACCTGCGAGTTCCCCAGGGAGTATGAGGTGTCCGACGGCTATCAGGCCAGCCTGCGCAGCTCTGCCCTGGAGCTGGCGGGCCACAGCGAGGGGGTGTTCCCCTTCTCCCTGGAGCTCTTTAAGAGCGCCGAGTTCTCAGAGCCGTACCGCGCTCCTCCCCAGCTCCGCCTGCACGACTCTCTGTTCTTTGGCGTGGAGCCGAGGGAAAGAGTCGAGGGACTAGCCGCCCTGGTAGAGAGCTGCTTTGCTACACCGAGCCCCAGAGCTGACCAGGCTCTTAAATATTACCTCATCAAGGACGGGTGTGTAATATGGTGCTTTTATGTCACATTATTTTCCCAGTACTTGGATAAAGTGCCTAGCTTAAGGCACAATGAAAGCTGGAATGTTTAAGTTATTAACATCTTCAACAGACCCAAGCCTGTGGCTGGATAAGCCTTTACAATCGGTCAACAGTGTCTGAATACACTGTACTACAAAAAATGCCACAAGCCTCCCTCTGATTAATGTTGAGGGAACAGAAGAAAAACCAAACCTTAGAACCACCTTATCTTTTGGGAGACATTCAATTTCTGGAAAACTCTTTTCCCCTTGAGTTCATGGAGACTTTTTTTCTTATTGCTATTATATGGACAAACAAAGCAGGGGCTGTTTCCATGAAATACAACAGTGTTTCAGACCTTAGGGTAGCTAACCGTAAGTGATGAAGTAGCTTGAAACCTACTGCCTCAGTGAGTATTGTGATAACATATTGATTGTATGTGTTCCTCTTCTCATTCTCCAGCTGTATCTCAGATGAAACAGTGAGACAGTTCTCATCCAAGGACCAACTCTCCAAACACTACCAAGTCCCTGTATTCAAGTTCATTGGCAAGGACAACCGAGTAAGAGAACCATGCTGGGTGCCAGCTGTCTGGCTGGCTAGTGTGTGTGTATGTGTGTATATGACAGTGAGTGAATAGGGAGAGAGATGTGTGTGTGTTTGTATAGTGTTTTTCTTCTGCGGTGGTGCCCATCCTGTTGTCAAGACGCATGCATCGACTTTAAAATGTGTGTATGCGTGTGTCAATACAGGAAGTGTTCCTCCACTGCCGTGTGCTCGTGTGCGGGGCAGGAGACTCACGCTGTGCCCAGCGCTGTCGAGGACGTGTGCGCCGCCAGCTGTGGGCTGGTGAACCTCGGGACCAGCGTGTGCTAAGCGGAGGCCCTATCTTCATCCTGCCTGATCCGTGACAGTAAAACACAACCTCGGACTGTTCACAAGGGACTGTGCAGGTTTATACTAAAAATGGAGAGGATTAGAGATCTACCATCATCATTAGTTATTGTATGCCATAAATAAACACACAAGATACTGCATACACACACACACATCCACATAAACGTATATACATACTGTATGTTTATGTACGCTATATACACATGGAAAAGAAATGCGCATACTACCATTTATTCCAATGTGAGTCCTCAGTTTCACTGTGGTTTTCCAGAACTCTTGATTAATACAGCCCACTTTCTGTATCTTTGATGCTTTTCCAAACAGCACAATTTACTGAAAATAAAATGACTGACATTTCTATTGGAAATAATTTGGAGGGAGGCCACAGTTCATTTATAACTACTACGCAATGAAGGATGTTTTTCTGGGCCACAGTAGCTGGTATTTTGTAAACCTGATTACAGTGACGCTTACAGATTTAGTCTATCTGAAAATGGTTTATTTTTTAACAGAGTTGAAAAATATATGTAGAACACCCATTGATATAGTCTGCCTCAGTTTTGTGTATCATGTTGTCAGTGTTTTCAGATTAACATTTCTCTGTGTTGGAGAAAAATGTTTAACATGCTATGTACAATTTGGTCATTTAGCAGATGCTTTATCCAACTTACAGTGAGTACAATTACAAGTATTAAGGAGATAGGGGTTAGACATCTTGCTCAAGGATGTGTACAGTTAGGTCAAAACCATGACCTCAAACACCATAACCACTAGCTTATCCTGCCCCTTTCCTATCTATATATATATATATATATATATCTAGGAATTATGCATGCGCTTCAGCTTCCCAGTTAATGTGCGCTTAATCATGTCTGATAAATTAGCAATGCATTTATTCATAGAAAAATAATGAGAAGGAAAATAACTTACATTTACCTTATGTGTGTTGTGGTAATATACATTTCACGTTCACAGGCCTAGTTTTGGCTTGCCTTGTGGCTTGACGATTGTTACACAGACAAGGAACAAAGCGTTCCATTTTAATAAACTTGTCTTGTTAGAGGAAATTAATCAGACAAATATTCTCAGGCATCTCTACGGAGTCATCAAAATAATTTATGGTAATGGAGTCATATGGAGATAAAACGTTACATAATGCAATATGTACTGTATGAACAATTCACAAAAACTCTAAGATATTCAGATACTGAATACTTACAATTTGCTGGCATTTCTTACAGACAAAACACATGAAACGTCACAAAATTGACACCCTCTCAACACCCCACCTTTGGGTCTGAAGAGGCCTCTTATTGTCTGTCTAAATTATTGTACTCCTTTAGGAGGTCTGTAAATATATCTTACACAGAAATGCACTTGACTTCACAATTTTGTGAAAGTGTCTGTAAGCGGCTCTATAGTTCATCTCTCTCCTCACCCTCGCAGATGCACGCTGCCCTCTGGCTGTTCATGTAGGGTCTGCAGCCCAGCGTACCAACTGTGCTGTGTAAGGCATCAGCCATGGACTCACAGGCTGGCATGAACAAGCAGAGAAAAACAAAATAGAAGGCAGTGTTACATTACTTAGTAAGGTTTGTAACAATTGTGTGTGTGTGTGTGTTCCATAAACATCTCACCATGAACTTGTGACACAAAGCCCAGGGTCTTCTTGAGGTCAGAGCAGATACTGTGCAGACACCAGCGAAATATAGAGTCGCAATGCTTCTTGCTTTCACCACATTTTTCATAACACAAATCCAGCTGGCTACAGCACTCAGTCATGGCTGGGATCCCCAGGTCAAACTGGGCACAAGAAAACACAGTCAGTAAAGTGTATGCATGCAGAGGTAATTTTTAATTCCGTTCTACAATTAGTTTGATCAAGCAGCAACAGCAATAATAATACTGTACGCGACCTACAGCGCCATCTACCTGCAATCCCACCAGTGAGGAGCTGCAGCCGTTTGGCTGTGCGACCTGGTAGCCAGGGCGAGGTTGAGGTGGGACACCTGAAAATATAGTACACAACCATTTTATTGCCTTGCTGCACGTGTGGGACACATAATATTACATTTACAAATTGTATTTTTGTTGACCCTTAGTGTACATGTAAACTTAGGCTAATCTGCATGGTGTAAGGAGGAAAGCATTGATGTTATAGATTTATAATGCCACATGCAGCTATTCATATTGTGAGCCCTTTCTACTTTGGGGGCCGTGGCTGACTAAAGACTGAAGACCTCACGTACAATAAACCACATCCTGTTTAGCTAGCACTGTTCTGTGTCAAACCATCTCAACAGGTTCCTCCACACCCATGCACAATAGCTAATATATAGGTTATACTGTATGAGCATACATTTAACAAAAGTACACATTGTTTATAAAATTACTGTGTGTGAGTTCTTCCACAAGCTTGAAATTAGTGGAGGTGATCTCCTATGCTTGTGATTCTTTCCTCTGGCAGTTATATACATCTATATCTATACACTCTACCCTTGGGAAAACACTACAGGTTGTTTAACAGCTAGGAATGATGTGTTCTTTCAGGCTGTTTTGACTGATCAACATATATGTATTCAGTTGATTTGATCTCCCCTGCTACAGGGCCAAAACAATCACCCCAAATCTTGAGTTTAATCAATTGCTGATAAGAATGACAGAAATTGAGCTTTGAATAAATATACAGCCATGGAAAAAATTCAAGACCACTGGATATTTTTAAAAATAAATAGATATGACATAATTTGTAATAATATACAGGCATGGAAAAAATTAAGAGACTACTGCCCATTTTTTTTAATATATTTGTCTATATACAATTACATTTAATACATAATTTTTTTTTTATTATTTTCTATATACTTTTTTTTACATTTTTTATATTTATATTTATATAATTATATTTACAAGAATATGCAGTGGTCTCTTAATTTGTTTCCATGGCTGTATTTACAGTATAAATATATTAAATATATATAAAATGGCTGCTTATTTGTAATATATTTTTTCCATGGCTGTTGAAGTAAGGTCACTCTGTGACACTAATTCTTTAGGGGTCCATGCATGTTAGTGGAACAACTTAAAAGGACTTACCATATTTGCAGCGGTATTGACACACACCGTCCCGTCCCCCAACTAACTCCACCAAGGAATCAAAGTATCCGTTCATAGCCTCGACACTGCCTCTAATTGAGTTTAGGCTCCAGATGGATTCATCTACAGACGTGCTTGTCTCAACTGCCCTGATATTATTCATCTCTTCATCCAGGATCACAGCTTCACCAGTAACAGGTTCTACAGAAGGGGCCTCTACAGAAGGCAAATGACCTGTCATTGTGTCAGTGTCTGTCTTGGGATCTTGTGCCTCGGCTTCCTTGAGGTTATCTACTGCAGGGATTTTAAATGCTACCTCATTAGCATCAAGGGTCTCTGCTATGATGTCCTCAGCTGCTTGGCTTTCTGCAGTTTCAGACTTTGCTGCATGCTCTTTAGCTAGAGGTTTTTCAACCACGGTTTCTTGCTCAGGGGTCCCAAGTGAGGATGTGTCCATAATTAGGTTCTCTGCTTTGGGTTCCTCCTCTCCTGCTTTAGTCGGGTAAAAGCCCAGGGTAGCGCATGTGCCTAAAGACGGGCAAAGTAGCAGCAGGACCAGAATCTGAAGCACCATGGTGTTGCGTTGATGATAGCCTGAGCAGAGTAAGCTTTCTATTCGACTCAAGTGTTGTTCAGACAGTGTTGTTTAGACAGCGAGTTCAGACAGTCAGAAATGAAAGTACGCAGTGCTCCTACGGGCTCTGGGAGCCACGGTGTAGACTTTGACCAGTGATTAGATCAGTTACAGCAAGGCAGAGCCTGGTGTTGAGGGCAAAGGTTACCTACTATCTCCCAAGGAAACCAATGGCCTTTAATTTGGCTCAGTTACTTATCCTGCCTTTAATTTTAGCTGTATTTTCACGTACAGTAGATAAACAGTTCTAAAGTTTGAATCACAAAGATGTAGAGAGAGAGCCTTGAAAAATATCTCCGATTTCATTTAAATCTTTTTTCTGGCGTTTCATGCCATGACCTTTATCAAGACATTAAGGACTTCAAATGATCTCTATTGTGTTTGGAGAAAGGTCACAGACTTGCACTGAGTAGGATAAGAGACAAATGGGCAATTCACTGATATTTTAAGCGTGCATGATCAAGATAGTAATATGCGCCTACATACTGTTGGAGGGTGCACAACGCGCTTACACTTGCTACACACACAAACATGCAAAAGATTAAAAATAAAAATATTATAATGTGAAAGATTGTTATTGTGTACATCAATATAATATAAAATATCGATTTAAAATAAATACATGTCATAATGGTTAGTCATAATATTTATTAGAAATAGCTAATCGCAGTAAAGCCATCCACTAAGAGCACCTGGCTCTTAAAGGGAATGGGAGATGATTGGTTTATTGCATATTACGCCCAAAACTCACCCATGATTAATTAAGAGACTAGGTACAAAATTTTTTAACCATGGGCCTGGTGCTGCGGCCATTTTTTCCACCTTTAAACTAGCAAAAGGGGATTTGGACACGCCCTAAATGCACCTGCCGCATGCACTTTAGACCGTGTGCTTAGATTGTTAAAATATAGCCCTTAGTGTTCTCATATTCTCTAAATGCAGAAATGATCAATCTCCAGTGATTTACTAATCTTACAGTCTGTGTTACTGCTGCCCTCTAGTGTAGCAGGAATGAAGTGCTTCTCTGCTGTTAAAATTGTGTATCTCACTTTTTCATTATATAACAATTTTATCGGAATATCACTTTCTTACCACAATTTCCCAGAATATATATATAAATCAAAATGTACTGTCAAGAATTGAAGCCCACCTCCTAATCTACTGTGCTATAACACTGAGTGATTGTAACAATAACTAAGAGGATTTTTGGTGGCGGTTTGGAACTAAAACTGAATAATTATCTACACTGTATATTATCAAATTGACTGATATGGCCCTTCACATTGTCAGAGCCTGAATTTCTTCAATGTTAGAAATTCAACATTCAGACATTACTTCAGTTCCCACCAATGCACTTTTGTTGGTGAATCTTTCCCTGTATACATGTGACATGTTTTAGCAGCCTGATGAATATGATGCTTCTGAAACAGTGAATGTTGTTTTAATATTGTAGATTTTATGAATTGGGACCATTTTAAAAATTCATTAAACACAGGTTGGCATGGTAATAAAAACAAATCATACTTTTATCCAGTGTGTGCTGCAAGATCACAGTACCAGTGACTTAAGTTTACTGACAGGTGAAGCTATTCCCCCTCAGATGGCATAGGACTCCATACGCAGTCCCACACCTCCCTGCAAGTACAAACCAAGACCGTAGAACCAGAACAAGACCAATAAACCTTGACATTATAAAGTCTGGTAAAAGCTCTTAGACTAGACTGCGTAGAAAACATTTTACATACTCTCTCAGGGCCTTGGTTGCATTGCCTCTTGTGAGCAACCTGTTGATGTTGTTTTCCAGATCCTGGAAAGGGACATTGCGTAAAATATGAGCCAGTATCAGCTAGCACATATTGTATTATCTGAAATCCTTTACACAGTGTGATGATTTGGTAGAAAAAAGGCCAAATTCCCTTGCCTTGTTGGTGATTTTGAGGCGATCGTTTGAAGCTATCAGTCTTATTATGTCAGCCTGAAAGATAGTTTGTTGGCAGTACAGTTTTTGAGTCAATACAAGATTTTAATCAATTAAGTTATCATTCCAGTCAAGCAAAAATAGAACATAGATGTTTACATAGGGCTATACAGTATGTGGGCAAAAAAACAAGCAAACTAAACTAATGAACATGCAAGCAATAAATATCTTAAATTCTCCATTGGACAAGTGTGCTTAATTTTCATGTAAAAAACTCTCTCTAAAGGTAGGGTTAACATTTCCCCTCAACTATTCATGTTGAGAATATAAAACTATCCTGTAATGTGAAATCACAGTATTGTATTTTGTATATATTGTATAAGCTTTACGTATACCGTAACACGTCGGCAGGAACTGGTACTGTACCTTCGAGTACCTGACACTCCTCTCGGTGGCAGTGGTCGTGATAACAGACACCATGTCCTCCTTAATCTCTTTCTCCAGTTGCTGAAGCTCTTTCAATGTCTGCCACGGCTCAAGTCTCTTCGAGTGAACACTCTCCGTAGAGGAGATATCAGTAGCTTGGCCTAGCAAATCCCTTGACAGTGTTGACTCTAGGCAAACACACAAGAATCATGTATTACTATGTTTAGGGGATACCTAGATAAGTAGATTTGCTATCTAGATACATAGACACTGTTAGTTGCTAATACAGTTCTTGAATAAAAGTTGGCACTGTTATCATGCCAGGCAAGCAAAAATAGAACATAGATGTTCACATTGGGGCATTTGCCTAAACCCCTTGTGTTATACTAAAGATATTCATTGTACCTCTATCTTCTCTGTCTTTTGCCGATTTTACATTTTGAAATGTATTTCTGACTCTGGGAAAAACAAAGACAGGACAAGTATGATTCAAAGAAACATCAATATTAAACAAATAGTATTTGGTTTGTTTGTGTATCAGATAGTCACACTACCTCTTATTCTCCTGTAGGGCTCTTCTGATCTCCTCCTGTAGTCTGGACACCTCCTTCTCAGCCTCCTCCAGATCTTCTGCCTTTATCGTGTTGCTGTCTAGCGCTTCTGCTGCAGTCACCAGTGACTACACAATATAGTGAATACATACCGTGTTAATACCACAGCAGAAGAGCAATAAACATGCTTGAGGTGACCGCCAGTCCTTCCCCACTGCTACACCTGCCAGCCCCGCAGAGTTTACCGTGTTCTGGAGAGTCGACTGGCCCAAGATGCAGTTGAGGTACAGATCATAATCCCTCTAGAAATTATAGGGCAAAAAAAAGACACTGGCATGTTTATCTAAATTAGGGACAACAATGCTTCATTTTAGCTACGGAATTCTTGGATAAAATCTCAGCAGATATAGTTAACCGTGAAACATGACGCTTTTGGGAAAGTTTGGGAGCAAATTGCATATGAAGGCCTGAGAGGTGGCTTGGATTTCGAGGGCACTGCCCAATATTAGAGCTTACAAACATTCATAAAACATTAATTGATCGTTACAAAATCTTGAAATCATCTCACAACCCCCCAAATAAGCATCTTGCGACCCCTCGGGGAGGCTCCTGACCCACAGTTTGAGAACCGCTGCTCCATGAGTCTCACAAGGCCTACAGGAAGGCAGTGCACTGCAGCGACCTGCTCTGTGACACACCCCGACCAGGTTACAGTAGATGTTCCATTTCCTTCCCTGGCACACCAGGGACCAGGGCCGCTCTCTCTTGGCTCTAATATGTCTGCTTTAACATGCTAAAAATGTGCTTGTGGTCGGAGAGGAAATGGAAAGAAAAAAAAACCTTGATTTCCCTCAGGATGCCTCCAAATACGAGTGAGCCGTTGCACACATCATCAAAGACGTCACTGAACACCGCAAGGCGTTCTCTGCTGGGCCTGCTCTGTACTGACAGCTTCTTCAGCTCCTGGGGATCACACACACACAAACACACACACACACGCAGAGTAATAACTTACCTACACTGACAAGGCAGCAGGTGCATGTTGTATGTGTTAGTCTGTGAGCATGTGTGGGGGGGCATGTTTGTGTTGCACAGTGCATTCAAGCTGTGGTTTACAAACGGTGGTTCGGAAACTGCAAGTTGATTTCAGGAGGTGCCGTGAAATTATTTCACAGAATTATTTCCAAACCTGACTGACTTTAAAAAAATGCAAACAGAAACACAATACGTACTTTCTTTTAAACGCTGTCTCTGGTTGTTTATAGACTTGTTTATAGAAATGATTCTTTGATTGTGACCTGGGTCACAAGCTATGAATCACTTCCTTTGGGGGGAATCATGGGTCCAAAACCCCAGCATTCACATATACTGCTTGTGTGACCTCGTTTAAAAGTGGCTGCATGTGAGTGTTCTCACCTTTTCTATTTTTTTCTCATGGTTCTCGGCAGCCTTTTTCCCAGCCATACAGTTCTGGTCCCAAAGGTCCTGCTTGTGCTTGCCAAGCCGCCGTAGTGCCCTCAGCTGGTCCCTCTCTGTAATTCGGGGAGAATGTGTACAGGCGAAATCTTCATCTTCCCACAACAGTGACTTACTCTGGGCTTGAGTCCTGGGGTGGTCGAGCGAAGAGTCTGAGGTTTTCAGAGCCACTACTTCTACTATCCCGCCTGTTTGCTGTGAACTATTGGCAACCTCGTCCTGTTTAGGCCCCTGGACGTGAGACTTCACTAAATAAGTGTCTTTGGTCCTTTTTATGCTGGCCAGCACCCCTGTCTGTTGGAGCAGCTGAGTGTCTAGCGCCTCCTCTCTGTACTGAGACATCATCCGGTGAGACCGATAGGTCTTCTTGTCAGGTTGTTTTTGGGTCAGGCTGCGAGGCCCCAGGTGCCCAGAGCAGGTCTGGATGTCAGCCTTGTGGCCGGTGTCCGAGGCCAGTATCATTCTGTGGAGCTCACCTTGCTTACCAGACAGTTTTGGTATTGACTGACGGGGAGTGGACATACTGTAAATGTGGTAGCACAAAAATATGCAATATTTTATTATTATAAAATATGCAATATTACAAAAATATTGCATATTTTTGTAATGCTTGCTCAAATCACAAACAGCCTAATTTATATTACCTCCGTCTGATCCGTGAAGATACATGACGTCATTTGATTAAAAAAGTTTTAAAACCTAGCCAGTGCTCAAGTACCGGCATCGATTAGAGATTTGAAAACGTTATGATCATAAATAATGAGTAAATTATGATCATAAATAAAATATTAAGTAGCTATTACAAATGAATGCAGTTTACTGCAATTTACTTTGACCAATTGTATCTTCTGGCAGCGTAGCTCACGTCACTGCCCGTGAGTTCTGTTAACAAACCTCAAACTACCTTTACTCACTGACATAAAATGCTTGCCTATACATAATACAAGGATTTTACATTCCTCCCTATGAATTCTTACCTTCATAGGGAAAATGACTTCTTGTATGTAGTTTAATGGACGTAGCCTACAACGAACGACACACTTTTTCACTGAGTGTTCGCTGTTGTCAAGACACCGAGTGTAAACTAGGGGGTACCGTATAAATGCTACAGGTACACACCACCAGATGGCAGTGTAATTACTTTTTTTTTTTTTATATATTATGCATACACAAGACACAGAAGCAAAAAATCGAATAATGACCACAGACACTCGTGTATTACAGGTAGGCCTATTTAATAAAAGTCATTAGGGCTACTGCTCTACCATAGCCTACAGTTGTGACATTCCTCAGTTATTTTGGGTAACATACTGTATGTCTAGACTGTTTATTTTATCTTAATGTTCACTTTGTACAAAACAAAAAGGCCAACAATTTTTTTATTTGTATAAAAAATATAAGTTAATTTAAATTGAACTCTAATTAAGAAAATAACAATAGCAATAATGATAATTGTCAATCATAATGATAAGCTAAACATAGTGCAGACAATGAATATAACTGGTGCTAAAAAGTAAGAAGGGACAGTGCAGTGCTATGGATTTTTCCATGTTTTAAGGTGGGGTTGGGGACAAAGAAAGTTAAAAGCTTTATCTGTATCACACCCTTTCACACCGACTCCCCCCAAACCCAAACACACACACACACACACACACACACACGGTCAGAAAGTGCATGACTGTCATTCAGTTTAGCACCATCAGAGCACATCTTAAACTGTACAAACAAATTTCTAGCATGTACACTTTATACACCTATTATTGTATATGCAAAATCATATATAAACTTTAGCTTATAGGTGCATGCTATTGTTGCTCTTGGTTGACGGTTACTGGAAGCAATTATGAAAAGTAAGACAGAGTAAGACAAGGTAGCGTTTGGTGTACTAACCACCTGGGACTCAGCAATCAACAAAACATTCTTCTTAATGTACATTCACACCTTTGGGGCCACAGTACCATACCATAAACACACATCAGTACCTCTAATCTGTGAGAGACAATAGCTACTGGAATGACAGTTACAAACAAAGATCTGTGTTTTGGAAGATCTCGGAAACATTTCGGACACAATATACAACTATACAAACTGCTCTACAGTAAATGTCTTCTAAAAGGGATGATCTTTAGTTACTAGGTAGAGGAAATCTGGAACTTTTAGTTCAACACAACACAGAGGCAATTTCAAATTTAGATTTAAGCTTATGATCAGACATGGATAAACACATACTGTTTATCTATAGAACATTTCTGCTTAGCTTGAATATCCCAGTTTCTTTGCTATGAAAGATATTGTACGCAGTTACAAGTAATGTGTGTAGGTTATTTAAAAGGATATTTTTGGTGTGTTTTAATAGCTCAATAAAAAAAAATTCAATATCATTTGTGTTTTTTGATAGGGTTTACATTTTAACAGCAGGGTATGGTGGAATTTTCTAATTTAAGAGCAGAAATCTGGTTTAAATGTTAAAAAAAGTAAATTAGTAAATTTCTACATTCACAAGTGCACATTTCTTCAAGTGCACGCTTCTCCTTTAATTGGCTAATAATAACCACTATAATCACACCTGAATGTGAATGTGGGTGTTGATTGATCGTTGCGTACAAATAAACTTTTTCTTTTGGGACACTTAAGTGCCTTTATCCTCCTCTGAAGGGTTAAAGCACTAATAAAGGTTTGTTGAACCCTCTACTCATTAGTTTCCTTACCTTAATAGTCTGCACTGAGATGTTTGGTAAAAAGGAATCCACTGTTTGCGGACTTGAACCAGATCAGTATTTACATCAGCAATTTACTACGATTGTTTCTCATAACATACTTAAACATACTTCTAACGTGTCGCAAAAGCTTCAAACCACAAACTGGAGTAACTTGAGGATAAGCTCTACCAGTAGAGTAGACATGGTAAAAG
This sequence comes from Percopsis transmontana, assembly GCA_025447815.1. Classification (NCBI taxonomy): domain Eukaryota; kingdom Metazoa; phylum Chordata; class Actinopteri; order Percopsiformes; family Percopsidae; genus Percopsis; species Percopsis transmontana. The sequence continues at coordinate 5,065,862 of JAOEHI010000007.1, read as the reverse complement.
TATGTTTTTTTATGAATACAACTGTGAATTACGAGTCCAGTGCCTACCGTGAACATGGGGTTAATTCATGGCCAATGTCAACGGTAGGACTTAACATTGAGGTGAGGAAGCTAAAGAGTCGAGGGTTTAACAATAGTTCAGTTGCACTTTAATCAATTTTACCTAGGGTTATTTACTTTCTTACAAATCTTTGCTTCAAATAATTTGTAGAAAAGCAGAGGAAGGTCATAGTTCAGAAATAGATGAGTCTAGTCTAAGCACACTAAAAACGAAAGCATTGCTTTCTATGCAAATTTGCGTGCCTTGCTTTTTTTGTCTTGTGAGTTCAGCAGTTGTCCTAAAGAACAAGCTACACAAGGTAAGCCCATGTTAATCAGATACTCAGAAGCTGATGTATGCAGCAGGTTCCTCAATGCCAGGGGTCAATGGCACTGTTGTGGGGTCAACTTCTGGATGGAACATTATGACTGTCGTGTGACTCCGCTAAGCATTCACATTATGTATTTAACTCCTTTCGACACAGTCTGTGTTTTGCACAATATGCTGTGGGGGATTTTTGCTATCTCAATGTAGAATAGGCTGTATGTCTTTATTCAAGTACTGCAAATGATTTTTGCTCAAAAGTAATAAAAAAAAAAAAAGAAAACATTCTGGCAGCCACTTTGTTAATAAGGCTTTACGACATGCATCTGCTCTAAACATTCCTTCTGTCTCTGTGAATACCTCTCTGAAGTAGTATGCATACGATAAATCTACCGGAGAAAGGCAAACGGTACCTTTAAAAAAAAGCCTGAACCGACAACAGTCAAGATTTCACGTATCCTAGCCTGTGAAAGGTTCAGCGAGTAAGGCTTCTGCAAATACAAAAGTCCATAAAAGAAACCAGCTGGAGTCAAATAAAAAAGATAATAAAATAACATTAAAACAACAAAATCAACAACCAAACTGCACACATAGGCAAGTCTGCTCTACCAAAGTGTTTCCCAAGCTGAGTGGATGTACAGGAAGTCCCTCCCCATCCACCATCCACTGTCAGTCTCTGGGAGCGCTGAAACTGTCAGTGTCGACACGTCTGTCACCCATTGAGGTAACTATTGTGTTTCTAGCCATACACGGTAACGTCCCCTGCTATCACAGGGAGTGGCTCCTTCCTCCGGGTAGAAGGTGGCCTCATTCAGGGTATTCCTTGGTGGGCTGGCCTCACTGCTGCCAGTCAGTTGTCCACCTTGACAGGGCCTGAATCACGTGGCTGGCTGGCCTCCACAGGGTTAGGGAGACTCAACATGATGTCTTCCTCCTCTCCTCGCACTATCTTCTCCCACTGGCTGAGGTTCTCCCTGCAAACACAAACAGCAGCGTCACATGCAGTCCACATGGAGGTGGCTTGGTCTAAAGATATTTTAATGAGGTTAAAATCAAATGTACTGACGTCAAATGTACTCAAACCACACATAAACGTCATCTACCAATGGCACGCATATTTTCCTAGCTAAAAGCTAAGTCTTTTTAGCTAAACTAAAAACAAATACTAAATAATAGCATACAAAAGGCTAATACAAAATGTATTACAGAAATAGTAGAAATGTATTAGCCCCAGCAGTTTGGTAAAAGTAATTATTTTTATAATCGATGACACAAAGATATATCAATCTGCTTCTCAACAATTGAGTCACAGTGATAGAATCGACTATAGTCTAGTGTTAGTACTGGCTATTTTCTATATTCATTAAACAAGCCAATACTGAGTATAATTGTTACATTCTGATAAAACTAGAAATGCTTTCCACCCAGTACACACATACTAGGATTACACATAAATAAGTACACTTGCTTATAAACATCATCTCAACATAATGACATTTAATTTCAAAGTTGATTCTGATTAAAGAGGCTAAAATAAATAAATGCAATAAAAAGTTGCCACGGTCAGAGAGTAATCCAATAAAACATGATCAAATTTGCAGTTCATCAATTGTTTTGCACTGCTGTCATCAATGTGTACTCTACCCTCCAAGCTGGAGCCTGACACAAGATGGCAAAAAGCACTGTCCTTTCTGACCATTCCATTCAAATAGCTAGCCTGATGTAGTTTACACGTCTGTGGCTGATCCACAACAAGCCCGGCTCCGGTGCGTCTAGGCCTGCTGCCCGCCCATAGCGGCTCATAGCGGCCCAGAGCCTTAGTGCTGACGTAGGGGCCAGCCTTTCATTCTGTACTGCTCACTGTTTGCATTCTCTGCAGATCAAGGTCACAGAGGCTTTAAAAGCACACTGTTACAGGAGAGGGGGCGTGAATGTGCAATGTGAGCCCAATAGACAGCCCTCCGACACACACACACACACACACACGTGTGACAGATGCGTGCTTGCACCGGCGTCCACACACACACACACACACACACACACACACACACACGTGCGCGCGCGCATACAATGTGAGTGCGGGAATGTAAACACAGAAAGCGAGAGACGCACAAACACACACGGGAGGGAAGTGATACACTGCATCACACTCACACATGCACAATCGTGCACTGTGACTGGGTGCCAGGTTGTTGGTTGGTTTCTTTCCAAACTGAGCTACAGGGCTTGCTGGCTGACTGGTGTGTGGGAATGCTTCTTTGACTGGGACTCACTATGCCGCAGCTACACAGTACGAGTCCCACGGTTTACTGTAAATATGACAATAGTTGTATAGGATTGCTTTGTATTCAATTCTTTTTATCCATTTAGTTTTTCCAATTTTAAAAGTCTAAAAATCTAATCTAATTAGTGATCATTATATAGTCATAAAGTAAAACAGATTATTAGAAAATAATTTAGATTAAGGGTTCTGTGAGACCCTATGACTATTCTTTCTCACTAAGATGATTACACCATACATTCATAGCTGTAAACCAAGGAATTCAGTAGTTTAACACACATTTCGATTTTTTTGGTTATCTTGTTTGTGTGTGCGATTCTCAACTCAATGGTTGTGAATAAAATCTTAAACTAGGATTAGATACTCACTGGCAGGCATTCAATAGAGGACTGGATGGAGGAAACAGCTCTGATAGTGTTGTATAACATGGAATAGCAACAGCATTGTAGAAGCCCACCTAATAAAAACAGAAATCGTAGCATGCTATGTAGTGTAATGAAACACAGTCTGATAGGATTACTACGAGTATGAAGTGTGGAGCATGATTAATTACATAATTGCAGTAAATAAATCAATCTACAGTTTAAATGATCATTGATCGACAAAAACACCCATTTACACACATTTTAACTTTCTCTTGTTTCTTCGATGTACTACTAATAGTTTATTCTTGGGTAAGGATTAAAGAGGGTTTTTGGGGTGTTAGCTCCCTGGGGCTCCAAAGCACAGCTGTGTTCCTGTGTGTATGCATGTGTGTTTTTGAGCATACATATTTGCATCTTCCACTTAAAATCTCAAGAGATGATCCATATTCTAGATATGATTCCAGATAGATAATTTAACATAGCCATTAAGTAGAAATGCCCCCTTAAATGACAACCAGTCCAGTTTATGCAGGTGCACAAATTCGACAACTGACCTGAAGCTAATCAGAATTGTTGACTGGTAGCCTAAGCAATAATGTTGCATTTCCAAGATGTATTGATTGTTTTCTTTCATTCATGTAAGTATGGTTAGCGTCAGTATAGATATAAGCGTATGTGTTGATATACTGTGTTTTATGACATTCTCGTCATTCGTGCCACTTGAAGGGGCCAGGCAGTAGGGAAGTGTTAAGGGACATCTTAGATCTTTGTGTGACTGTTTCAATGGCCATAGAATATGGCGCTGATGTTTGACGGAGGAATACAACTGATTAGGCTTTGCAGGGACACTCTGGAGAGGCCTTATCCGGTGTTTTGTTTCTTGTATAACAGCCTCAGAAAGATGGCACATTTGCTGGATCCTTCTGAAGTGCCGTTATTCTTACAGTGTAACTTTTTTTATTCCGTTACATTTCTCTGAGGACTCTTTGGACATTTTGGCATCATCCGAGGACAGGAATTTCAACATCCTACGTATGTGTGAATGACTTGCAACATGCAGAAAAACAGATATTGGTCTTACTTGTCCCTGGGGGACTTCGTCCTTTTTATCTCTATCCATCATAGGAATGGGCTGTATTCCAATCTTTTTCATCTCATCCCCCTAATACAGAAAGGGAACAAAGAGACATTAGCTATGTCTAAATGAGTTATTTCTGTGTAACTAATCATCTGTCCACCTGACTAGGGGTGTTAAAATCTGTATTTTTCAAAACTTTTCAGCCATAACCCCAAGAAAGAAGTTGTTTTCCAACTATGAACAACTTCTACCAACATTATAGAAAAAAAATATTTAAAAATGTGAACCAAGTACCATATGAGCCATTTGTTTCTATGTTGTGTTATGTTTGTGTATGTTTATGTTGTATTGAAGTAGTAAAGAAAGTGAAGTGTAAAAAAAAAAAAAGGAAACGGTAATTGTGTATAATTTTGAGACCCCCATTCCACAGCTGCACATTCTACAATAGGGGTGTGTGTGGGCGTGTTGGCAAACAATCACTAAGTGAACAGTTAATGCTTGGACAGGATCTGACTGTACCTCGGCCCAGAACTCAGCGTAGATGTCGTTGGCTGTGAGTCGTGTGATTGGCCATAGCTTGGTAACAGAACACAGGTCACATGCTGTCATCATCAGACCAATCACACGGTCCCTGGGGGAGGAGCAAAGCCAGATTATAGCTGCACTATGAAACCACAGGTCGGCGTCCCTCGGTGTGCTGCCATAGAGGCTGGCAAAACCCTGACCTGGGCCGTGTATTAGGTAAACAGGGCCCGGTCTGACTGGTGGCCTGACCTGTGCGTGTGGTTGTTGAAGTCCAGTGCGCCCGACGTTAGCAGGTCGACCAGCTGCTGGCGGTTGCCAAAGTACAGGGCGAGGTCTGTGGCAATGATGGCCTTCCGGATGATCTCCAGGACTTGCTCGTACTCACTGGAAGTCAGGTTGGAGAAAATATTGTGCCCTTCCAGCTATGGGAAACAAACAGATCAATAAAAAAGCAAAAGCTCCACTTAGGAGGCGTTCGGCTCAGCTAGACTATAGTCGGCTGCAAGGCATCACCTGCCAGTGGATGCTGGGAGAGGAAGAGTCGCAGGCATCACAGTGAATATTAATGGCAGTGAAAACACATGAGGTGATTGACATCTTATTTTTCATTTTAATTGTTTCACTTAATTATTGCAAAAAAGCTTGAAGCTTAAGCATTTCATTGCTAGTAAAGGCACTTCCTGTTTCTTCTGTGCATATGACAATTAAATGTAAACACAATGCTTTTTAGACAATTTAATGGTTTTTGTTCCAAATATATTGTTGATAAGGTTGTTATTATTCATCTCTTTACCCTCTGTATTTTTCATTGCCTACCTAATTATAATAATTTTGATGGCGGCAAGACTAATGATTTCTTTGTACTGTAAATATTGTACGTAGGTTAGCATAAATATACAGCATGAAGAAAACAAACAAAAAACACTCCCCTAGCCTATTTTGTATTTTATTATGAAATAAATACAAATTTCCACAATGTATTTATTTTTATAATTATTTAAACGAAGTACAAAGTAATAAAATAAATAAATACTAATACACTAATCATGCAATATAGATAAATTATATAATTTCCCCTACATTTTCTAGGTGATTCGTGAGACACACTGTTTTTTGTTTCCCCCCACTCATCACATTCATAATAGACTAACCAGCTGTGCTCCTTTGCTAACAAATTAAAAATACTCTTAATTTACTTCTGTAAAAGAAGTCAATCGTACCATTAGTTATTTATCTTCAGAAAGCCTATCCACGGTAGATGTCATGGGGACGAAGCAGTTTAGTAAAACATTGCTGTGTTCAGTGCCGTTCTACCTGCAGGATGGAGACTGTCTGAGAGAAGTGGTGTTGCTCCATGGTGGAGGTAGAGTACAGCGCAGCCAGCGGATGGTCAAACTTCTGCAGGTATGTGTTGCTGTAGCCTCGATGGTCCAGGTCATGACAAAGGCAGGCTATTAGAAGACCCTTCTTCTGTATAGAAAAGTGTACATAATGAGATACATTAATTTTAAGACATCAAAGCTCATTAAAGGTCCACTGTCCATAAGTTCTTCTAGTTGTGTTGTCAGTGTTGTCTGAAGGGGCCTGAAAAGGCTACATTAATTTGGGTATCTGTTCAACATTCCTCATAATGACAAAAATAATTGTGACCTCATTTCTGGATTGTAAACAACCGTCTCTGACCTATCCTCCCACTCCCAGTCAGATAGCAATCAAGTTAGAGCATGTACAAAATAGTGACCAACTGAAAAACATTCAGCTCAAAGAAAAAAGTCTGTTAAAAATTTCAGTTGGAAATTGTAAGCCTTTATAAGGCTATAATACTATTAATAATAATAGTAATAATTAAAACTCATTGCGTAGCTGACCTCTAATTCTGTGAAGACCCCAGTGGATTTCTGTAGAATGGCGTACATGCAGTGTGCCACCGTCACCGCATGCTTCCAGTTGTGGTATGGAACGCGCCGGTAGTTCTTTCGTACTGACATGGTGAACCGGCACAGTTTCTCCAGCTCAAAGCTAAGGCAAGACAAGAGGTGAGATACACAGTCAGGTAGCTACTTAACACCCAAGGGCTTGCTCTAGCAGATGTTCTAGTCTAGTGGTTTGATGATGATGCTTTGCGGCTGACACCGTACCTGGTCTTGCCACAAGAGCTATGAACCATGTATACAAAGACAGCAGGCCAAATCTCCTCAAAGGGATTGATGTCAAAGTGGAACCTAGAGAGAGAGAGAGAGAGAGAGAGAGAGAGAGAGAGAGAGAGAGAGAGAGAGACGGACAGAGACAGAGAGACAGAGACAGAGAGAGAGACAGAGAGAGAGACAGAGAGAGAGAGAGAGAGAGAGAGCATTAGCCAGGAGAGGAGAGACAGTGCCAGGGACATCTGAGGTCTGAGACGTAGATCACAGAGGCTGTCATCTAGAGACCCTACCTCTTCCTGTTCTGTGGAGTCTCCCCCCCCCACCCACACCCACAGCCCCCTCATCCAGGCCTGGATTTTGTCACTGTTTCCTTCACAGACACACTGTACAGCAGTGGTTCTCAAAAGTGGGGCAATATTTGTTATTATCTTTTAGAGAATATTCATACACTTTCCAGTGGTATTTATGCTTACATACAGTATATTGGTGGTTCCTAGCTCATGACTTCCCATGTGCACATGCATAAGTGCGTGCGTGAGGGGGGAGGGGGCATAAGCTGTCTCTTACATTTCGATCTCTTTATATATGGGGGTGGGGAGGTTCAGCTGGGTGAGGGTCTTCCACTCCTCCGATGTACAGATGCTGTGGTACGACAACTTTTCCATCGTCACTCTATAAATGCATTCTGAGTGCCGGATCCGATGGTACATCTGCACAAAGGGAAAAAGGCACATATTATATCAAACCAGAGCTGACAGTCTGTATGCTAAAAGGATCAGGACTTTTTGTTAGATTTCTTAAGATATTTTTGAGCCCACCAGTCTTCGTCCTGTCTAATGCACCGCAGCATCTGTGTGCTCTGGCAAATGTAATAAACATCTGCCATTATAGCCCAGCAATATATATGTTAGCCGCATGTCTCAAAAAAGTATTCTTCCATCTGTTTTGTATCCCTGTCCCCTTACCAGACCGGCAGGGATAAGACATTCAGGTCCAGACACCAGCCCTCACACCTTCCACCATAACAAATAAATCAAGAGCTGGACTAAGTGACTTACCTAAAAACAGGTGTAAATTATAGCCAAACATAAATCCCATAAGTGGATGGCCATCAAGTGCTTGTGGTCTTAAAATATTAACCTTACTCATCAATTTTAAATCTAACTGGTCCTGTATAAAGTTGTCACACAAGATGGTGGGTCGAGCCCCACCAAGAGCAGAAACTCTAACGGACAGACCACACAGCTAAAGCTACTTGTGTATTGGCTACATGTTCCCTGTGTTATGTAACTGGCACACAACATCAATGAATAAAAAAAGGATAAAACCCAAACTGGCATTTAACGATCAATAAAAGGAAACTTTTGGAATTTAAAATTTAAACTGAATCTAGCCAAACTTACGAGGGTTTAAAATTGTAAAGATAACATCTATTTACTTCATTCACTATGTATTGTTATTGTGGCCTGTATATGGCTTTATAATTTCATTGATGGACTGTAAATCCCTGCCATTAAGCTCAATCTCATAGCCACCAAACATTCTACACCTGCCAGCTAGGTTCAACAGTTAACGATGCAGTGAAGCGAGGAGGCAGAGTTGGGGAAGTCAGTTTTGTTTTACAATTACAATTAGGTAATTTAGCAGACACTTTTATTCAAAGCAACTCAAAATTACATGCTGCCATTACATGGAGCAGCTAGAGGTTAGGCATCTTGTTCAAGGATGCTTAAAGGTAGGCCAACTCCAGGGTTTGAACCAACGACCTTCTGACCACTAGACTATCCTGCCCCCTGTTTTAAATCAGATCCCTTTCACCTTCATGTGTCCCAATGTTAGAAATGAAGTTTATCCCAAAAATATAGTGCGAGTTCTTTGGTAATGCTCAAATACTATTAAGAGCATGATCCACCAAGCTAACGACGGCTAAAACAGCTGGGGACCGACTCCTCTGCTTAGTGCATTCCACCATTACGGAGGAAAATGGTGGAGGTCAGCCGCCAACTTTTGTGGTACTCTAAAGCCAACAATGAGCCCACAATGCACAATGAAATGTATTTTCTTTTCAGTCAGGTTACTTTGGTAGCATTAATTACAATCACAGAGCAGTTTTTATCCAAAGAACCAGTAGAACTTTTCCTTGATATTACAAAGTAAATATTTATACATTAATCAGTTAGGCCTGCATCTGCAACTCTGAAATAAGAGCATTACATAGATTGTCATAATTCACGTTCTGTTCCTGCATAGTTGGAATATAATGTCTGGTTGGTTTATTTCTAATTAAATGGGACACAGAAAAAATTGGGCAATTTACACCACCATGTTAATAGGTCCAGGAAGTGAAGTTGCTCTCATTGAGGCAACACACCAACACACCCCAGGGCTCTATTTCGAGTCAGAGTCGCCTCGTGTTGGCTGTGTCTGCCTTGGTGAAATGCGGCATTAACTCTAATGAATGAGCAAAACCACTCACATTTGCACAGTGTAAGGCCAGGGCACAGAATACAGCAAACATCTTGAAGTTGTTCTCATCTGTTTTAGTGAAGGCACTTCCGCTTATCTTGTTCACCATCTGTACGACACCTATAACGGTCCCCCTGCTCACGATGGGCATGCACAGGATGTTCCGCGTGGTGTAGCCAGTTTTGAGGTCCACCTCTCTGCCCAGGTAGATAAAAAAAGAAATTAAAAAAAGGGCTTTATTCATGTGATCATGAGGTGTAAAATGTCTACTGCGCAACTACTGGAATCTACCAAGGAGAGTATCTTCACTCATCATCAATCACTCCAGATTTGATAATCATTTTATTTGAAATTACACTTAGCCTAAGTATCACTATGATGGTTTTTATACACAACACCGAAGCAAAATAAACGTCCAGGCCTACAGACCAATTCATGGCACAGCTATAATCCAGCAATGTTTAATTACATTTGAGATAATCATATGTAGTAGAACAAGAGCATGTTGGATTTTACCGGTTGAACCGTGGGTCTGCATAGGCATCTGGGATATTTAAGACTTCCCCTGTTCGAGCCACCTGGCCAGCTATTCCCTTGTCTATAGAAAACCTACAGAAAAATCAGAGCATAGAAGAGAGGAAGGCGTGAGGACAATTTGCACATCAACTGCCAGTTTTGTCTGCATGTGTAAAACCAAATAAAACACATCATAAGGCAATGAACACACCACTGATCTTGAATGAGCGTATAAAGGATGCAGGAGAAGAGGGTGTATTCTTACACACCTAATTTCTTTGGTTTTCCTAAAGACTGGTTTGCCTTCGTCCTCCTCCCCAATATCGAACAGGTCAGAGTACAGTTCTTTGTTACTGTGGTCTACCTGGAAGAGTGCACATCTGTCCGCATTCACCAAGTTTTTTGCATATATCTGCAACACAAAAGTGAATATGGCATATTAGGAAGCATAAAAGCTCAAATTGACATGATAAGCAGGATAGCAGCACAGTGAACTCAAGCGTATGGAACTTTAGGTCACTGTGGGTCATCCAAGCTTTTAAACCATGAGATATGAATGACAAGACGTATAGAAAGACAAAGGTCGTTCCCAGCAAACACTGTCCTTTCCAAACCATGCATTTATTAATCTTGCAAACAAGACAAAACATGTCCTGTCTGGTATTGGGTCAAATAAGATATGGTCTAAATACGTTTTAAATATACAATGAAAATAAAGAAAATGTACTTTTACAGTTTTACATATTTGTCTGTTTAAACCATAATGGTAGGACTTAATACCTATGTGATATTGAAGTGCATAAGACTTTGTTAGAACTTATATAACCCCCAACCTCTTCTAAGTAAAAAGCTTGCCTGTGCTTAGCCATACAACCAGTCCATGCTAATTACTTAACACATGACATAACAGTCTCCTGAGATTACACAGAATACAGAGCAGCTCAAATGGTACTCACCATAATATGTTCAAGTAGAGAATCTATTGCAACAATGTTGTCAAAGTATGTTCTGTGAATAAAAGAGGAAGAACATCCCTAATTTATTAGTATACTGTAGGTACAGTACAAGTATCAACATACAGAGATGAGATAATAACTTAGAGTTCATGTATTCAACTGTTAGTCTGTTAGACAGTCAGACCATAACATGTTGTTTATACATTGTGAATGTATACTACACTGCTCAAAACAAATGAAGGGAACACGTAATCATCACAGTATAACACCAAGTCAATTAAACTTCAGAGATATTAATCTGTGCAGTTAGGAAGGATTGTGAATCAATGTCACCTGTTTTGGTGCAAATGAAAGGTACATCAGGTGCACGGAGAGGCAACAAAGCAGGTGGTGGCCACAGACTGATTCTCCTCTCTTTTGCATTTTGCTAGTGTCTTTGTCCCTACTGGTAGCATGGGGTGGTACCTGCAGCCGATTCACGTTGCACAGGCCCTCCAGATCCTCCAGGATGGCACATCCATACGTGCCGTCGCAAGAAGGTTTGCTGTGTCAGGAGTGCATACAGGCACATGGGGGCCATATACACTACTGAGTCACATCATGGGTTGCAGCCTGTGATTTAAATTGTTTACTTTTGATTTTCGGAGTTTGAATCCAGCCCTCAATCGATTCGTGATTTGGGATTCCATTGACCCATTGACAGTCAGTTTGTTCTCAATGAATCACACAATGTACAGTAAAGATTTTGATCTTTAATATATTTTACTTATCGAGACCCGATGTGGGATTTCAGTGTTCCCTTAATCTGTTTGAGCAGTGCATTTTGTGACGCTTTAGCTCCGATTATCCTTAATTTAATTTAATTATTAATTATTTTCCAAACTGACGGCTGTCCTTACTTTGACACATCTAGTAGAAAGTCATTGAGCTCAGTCTGTTTGGCGAGGCCTCTGCACACCTAGAAATGCAAAGAAGCAGGTTGTTACAGTAGTTGTCACAAAACACTGTTGAACACTTAATGAACATGGCCTGCAAGTTAACTGATCCGCATTTGTAAATTGGCCTTTTGCTGTATATAGCAACCTACTAACTGAGGATGCTGAAGTGGCTTATACTGTAGTACAGCTGCCCTCACTGAGGAACAGAGGCCCACTGTGGCCTCTGCTGCTCTGGGACATAGCTTCTCTGAGGTGTTGTGCTTATAACTTATGACGCAAAAACAGGGCCGGCAGGTAATAATGAAGTCCATGGGGAGCAGTAAGGTTAAATCTATAGCATGGCTGATTAGACTGGGCCCACTGATCACCCAGTACCCGTACACAGTGGATTTCTTTCTCAAAAACACCAGAACCAGAACAAACAAGATCTGTCATGTCCTGCATTACCCAAATACTGTATATTACAAACCATTTCATGGGAAAATTATTATGTATATTTTAATTACATTACAAACTACTCACCTGTACTTGGTGTATGGCTACAGATGCCCAAGATAGATTAGCTGTTGCAACCTGAAATCGGACGGTAAGTTTCAGTATAATGGATTATATCTATATAATATATCTTGCAGCTAAGAACTGGTTAAAGTCTTAAATGATCAAGACATGTCTTTACCTTAGGGGGAGTAATGTTTGTTTGTATCCTCGAAGGCTATTAACCCCTGTTCCAGTCTAAGATTTATTTGATGAGTAACTTGTATTTAATTAATTAATGAATAGTTCTACTCTATTAAAGCTGATTCCTATGATTCCTATCTGTTAATATGCCCCTTAGTGACCAGCCATTGTACTCATCTCATTATCACCACCTAACAAGTTCTTGGGGACAAGCACTGCTGTTATACAGTATACAGTATGCTCCAGACCCCACAGAATCCCACAATGCAGGATCTTAAGACAGATCCACGTAAATGCTATGTTAAACAATGGCTACAAATACATCTATAGTAAATGTATGTTTTCACACTAGACCACCGATACTTCTTGTCGATGCCTCAGTCGTCAGTTTTTTTCTTCTATGACAATGCAGTGGGAAAAAATGGAACAAATCAGATCTGTTTGACTTTGGCGATAGGTGCAACTGCTAACACTCAAAAGTTGAGATTTTCTCGACTTTTCCTGTGTGGGTACCCTGCCTAGACCAAAAGTAGCCTGTGGTTGCCTCTGTGTCTCTCATCGGAAATTAACTGAGCCTGCCGACGCGGCGTTACGAGGTCACAGGCTGACCTCTTGGTGGCTGAGGTTGAAGGGCTCCTTGCCCCAGTGCCGGTGCAGCTCCAAGATGGCGATGAGGTCCCCGATGGCAGTGAGGATGGGGAGGCACAGGACAGAGTGAACATGTATCCCTGAGTCCTGCCCTGTGCCATTGGGGAAGCGCTCATCCTGCAACGCACAGGTCAGAGGTCAGGTCAACAGATTTCCAGATGAACCTCATTTGATTTTAAGACAACAGCCTTGCTTTCTTGTGTGTGTGAGGTCAGGTGTAAGTTTGATGATCTATCAGATTGGCTGTCATTATTTGATTGGGCTGACAAGAGACCAATTAGCTTCCGAAGTGTTTCCCAAACAGCTAAGGGACTGTTACAGATCTTTACAATCTGATCATTTAGCAGATTGTAAAGATCTGTAACAGCTAAGGGACTGTTACAGACCTTTACACTGTTATAGTTATGATGAAAAGTGAAACATGAACCCTAAACTTGTTTCTTTTGCCAACTCTTCATCATAATCATCTCAGACCAGTGCCAATACTGTGTGCACAGAAGGCAAACTGCCACTTCTATGATGGCTTACTCAGCACAGATAGCATAGAACTCACCCCCATGATGTCCTCTACTAGCAGTGTTTTGCGAGTCTTGGCAACATGAGCTGCGATGGTGGTCCCGAACGCAATGGGGCCAGAGGGGATGAGGTTTTGGGGGCCATCCTTGGCCCCTGTTGGAGTGAACAAACATAAACTCTATGAAGAAGATAGATAGACAGAGAGAGAGAGCGAGAAAGAGAGAGATGTCAAACACATACACATGAATACATCGGTGAAGACAATAAGTTTAGGAAAAAAGGTGTTCTGCACTTACATTGTTGCATTCTCCCAAGAAGTAAAGTGCAAATCCATCAGCTTTTGTTGCTGTGAAATTGAGACAAACATGGGTCACATGAACAATTGGGTTTCAGGGAGAAAAGCCTATTCTGTCCTATTAAAGAAGTTTAAAATGGGAGAGGGGCGAGAGAGGAAAGTAAACAACAGAGATTTGGAAGTATGATGAGGAGAGGACATTTCAAGGAGGGTGTCCCACATAATAAAGGCACGGTGAGAAGTGGTCCTGCTCCCAGTCCACCTCCTCTGTGATATATGGGACACGAGAGCACATGGCATCAAGACAGCACACACAGGCTGTGTTCGAAACGTCCACTTTTCCACTATATGGTCCACTATATAGTGAATCAGCCATTTTGTAGTGTTGTTCGAATTCTCAACTGTACATTTCATTCACTATAGTGCACTACAAAATCACCACGAGGCACACCAAAATGTAGGGTACAGAAGCTGTACCATACATCGATTGACGTAGACCATCATGCATTGCGGCCTGTCTCCTGAAAGTGTTGACAGAAGAAGAAGAATGGCAGGGCTACCGGTACTTTAAAAACAAAACGTTTTTTTTTTAAATATATTTGACTGGTTTGCATAGGTAACATTAATTCACAATTCATTTATTGAATATTAGAATTAGCATAGTTACAGCCCCCAGTCCCCACCATGCTTCCGTAGGTGGATACAGTACAGCCAAAGAATGTTGTAAATAAAGTTATATGTCCACAGATTTGTGTTATAAAGTTTGATTTCAACGTTGTGAAGAGACATGTCAATTACAAGTGCCCTTATCCAAAAATAGCAACGTTGGTGTCCATGGTGCAGATGTTCTGGCGTTTGTTTATGTGATAGAGATAATAATTACAAATATCTGGCGCTATTATTTAACATCGTAACATCCAAGTCATGTCCGAAAGGTATCGACAGCTGTCTGCCCTTATACCCTAGAGTGTTCTATGTAGCAAACACTATATAGGGGGATGAGTGAGTGAGAGAGAGTCTGAACACAGCCACAGACTTCTGGATGAGCTTAAAGGGACTGTAAAGGCCAGACAGGTGTTTGAGATAAGTTGGCTGATTAGACCACTTCTCAGGTTGAAGGCAGGTGGTCCTATTCTGCAATTACTGGTGCAGTTGCCAATGACCCAATCCACAGCCACTCCCCTAGCTTAGTACTGGCCTACACAAATAATATGGTCTATAGCATGATCACACTACTTGAATGGGAACAAAGTTAGCCAGAAATAGATGCCAAACAAGGTCTTGACCTGACTAGCGATTCAGGTTTAATTTATAGAGTAAAGCTTATATTATAGGACAAAGGGTTAATACCAACAAGAAAACCAATAAAGAAAGCTTTTTAGCTCATTTCTACCAAGCTGTGCTAACTCTATGCAGCCTTCCTAGATTTATATCGTAACATCAGAAAAGTGCAAAAGAAAAGTGCCTCTAATTAAACCCTATCCGACTGGTACTGCAAATAGCTTAAAGGAAAGGCTAATGTGAACGGATGAGGCGGGGTGAGGCAGTGTCATCTACCTGTTTTGATAATGTTGCACAACTCATAGAGCAACAGCTTGTTGTCCCCGCCAGTGTCCAGGCGCTGCTCTATGTAGCTGTTGAGTTCGTACACCACGCCCTGCATATTTGTGTCCTGGTACTGCTGGACACAAGACACAGACAATGCAACTCCACAGCCAGTAGAAACATTGAACAGTTACCATAACAGCAGAGCGGGCGACCAAAACATACATTTAACAGACGTTCCGCTTTAAATGTGTTCTGTGTGGCGTAGTGATATACAGACTAAGTAGTCCCAGTAAGCAGAAAAAGATTCTATGAAAGTTTGACATCAAATTGATGAAATGACACGCTTGCATAGGTAGACTGTGGATTATGTGCTTAAGTGCTTTTGGAGCTGTAGTTTACTTCCAAAATAATGGAAGGACCACTATTGAGGAACATATCACATTTGTGGTGATATGTACGGATAAAAAGGTGCGTAGAACCTAGAAATGGACACGGACAATGCCAACCTATCCCTTTAATGTCCTACTATTCACAGAGACGAAGACCATTCATCAGGATGTTTCCCCACAACGCACACCCCACCCTATACGCATCCCAGCCCAGGGATCCCCCCTTGCAGTCCCAAGGGGGGTTAGGGTGTGTACATGATAGCTCTTATTAGAGCCCTGGAAAGCCTCTCTACTCTGGCCCTGGCTTAAAAGCCTGGTTATTTAATAGGCAGCGCTCCCGCTGTGCGCAGGGCCAGGGAGGCGTCTATTTCTGTGCCTGCAGAGAGGGTCAGGACAGGACGGCAGGGAGAGAGGCGCGCTAGAAAGCCACCCGCATGGGGTGCTACCTTTCCCACCGTACACGGTTTGCTCACCGACGTATGGATGACGCAGGGGGTGTGTGTGTGTGTGTGTCAGTCCCAGGGGCTGCAGCCTCGCAATAGTGTCAAGATGACAAAACAACACCAAGTAGGAAGTAGAGGAGAGGGCATTAACATTTGCCACATGCTCTCAAGCTCTCTTGTTGCTGTACTACACACAGACATTATTCATATGGGTTTACATGTTCATTTGTTGACGCTTGTTTAGGCGAAGTGTGTTGTCTCCCATTAAAAAGTGGTTTAAATTTTGCAACAGAATATTTTAACATGAAAACAACCGGATAATCATGGACAAAGAGGCTGCATGATAAAAGTGTTCACACATCCATGGACACACACATAAAACACAAAGTGAACCAAAACACTTACCCTGCTGACTTCCTTAGCTGATGCATCATCTAAAAAAAGAGACAAATAACACTGTGAACAACAGAATCTAACAACAGTGGGTTATGTTCAGAGTTCAGAGACTCTACCACAGACTGACAAATTCCCGAAAGCCAAACTCACTTAACCCGCAAACAATTAATAGAACCCCTTGACTGCCTTCTTTTTGGATAGCGTGGTATGAATATCTAGTACAACAGTGTGCATATGAGGCTACACGCTACACGCTACTGAAACAGAATATGCATATACTCGGTCAATAAGAAAAACCTGCCCACGCAGCAATCTGGCTTGAATGTTTGTGGAGAGGGAATGGCCAACAAGTACACTGATGGATTATAAAGGCTCACCAATACAAGCGCTACTCTGCTGTACTGACTACAACATCCGGTTACAAATCCATGGTAAACGCGTAATGCAAACACTGGTGAAATATAATACAATTCGTGTGAATCGGAATCTACGTGTCTACATTTGATACTCCCAAGATCTTTTATATATTATCTCCATCTAACAGAATTGCGAGAGTTCTTATTACCACCTGACGTGCATAAATGTGTGGCCTTGAGTGCAAACTGCTTAGGTTATCTGACGTCTTGGCCTGCGAGTCAGTATACCGGAATATGTGATTCTCCGCCATTATCCGCCATGTGCCTGACAGATTTTTAGAAACTTCTATCTAAATGTTAACTTTTGAAGCGCTCTTCTTTTCCAATGAAACTTCCTTACACGTGTGAAGTCCACGGTGTTTGTTGTTTTAAACATTCATACAGTATGCTATTAGTTTCTTAACATTGCCCTGACAGCTATTTTGGATGGAACCCCTGGTCAGAAATGACATCAATCAAGGGAGCTTCCCTTGAAAAGCCCCCCGTATGAGAACGCTAGTTTTTATAGTAAAATAAGATTTGTTTTTATTATGGACCAGGATAACTAGAAGGTATATACACAGCACGGGGCCCTCAGTGTCTCTATGACAAACAAGTGGTATGCAAAAAAGTAAAGCAACTCTGGTAATGTAGCAATAATTCACTTTGGAGACTCGTATTACTGTTAGTAAACTATTATCAATAAACACATTATGTTAATCTCACATTCTGTAAATTGAAAGATATTTTAAGTTACTTCTAGTAGCGCTTAAAACACACAGTATAACAGGTATATGATTCCTACCATAACAGTGCTATTTAGACATGACACAATTCCTGTGTTATCAAGTTAACAATCAACACCAAAAACGCGTGCATGCACACGCAGACTGGGCCCAGTAAACAAAGAAGGAACGGGTACATTCTTAGAGAATATACCAGCAACGTTATTGAACAATGAACACACAGGAGAATGTGAGCTGAGGCATCTGTTAGTCACACCAGTTAAGTAAAAGCCTGCCAACGTTATGGCTAATTTGGGATTTCAGAGCCGTTTTTAAAAAAAGTTCTTAATCTAGTTTTAATAAATAACAATAATAGTTATAATAATATTAGTCTTTAATAGGGTTGTAGGGTGTAAAGAAATGCTTCATAAAGAAGCATTTTTGGGGGTTATAGGTCAAAGGATTTGAGAACTGCAGTTAGATGAGTGTTAGACGAGTGTTATCCTCAACCCCAGTCAAAAGGCGGTTAAGAACTACAGCTGGGCCTTTTTGTAGTTAGGAAGTGTCCACTGAATAACTCGTTTTACAGGTCAGACAGAGAGACTGTATTTTTACATGCTGTCAAACTTTAAAACGGGTCAAATTTGACCTGACCAAGTACACAAGGGTTAAATGAACGCACAGAGGGGCCTTTCAGCAGAGCGACGGTCCTCGGTCAGGCGGCTCCGGTGTTTGCTATATTTGAGAGGCGCTCCATCGATCTGCCGCTTGCAGACCCACAGACTCCCGCAGGACGGTCGCCCGACGGTGACTCAGCGCTCAATAAGTGTCGACCTAGCGATCGTCCGGCATCGACCTGTTCCGCGGAGGACGCGCAAGCTGCCAAAACCAACACCGTCTTCCTGTGTGCTCGCCCCCCCCTCCCCTCCCCTCTCAGCCCTCCACAAACTCTCTCACAAGAGGATCAAGTCACAGATTTTTTTTACTTCAATGCTATGGTTGTCAAACATTTTTGAAAAAGATGTGGGTTATTTTAATATACATTTCAAAAATATTACCAAAGCCATGGCCTGCTAAAATGCGTTTAGTGGCCCACTGAGGGGTCCAGACCTCGTATTGAGAGCACTTGTTTTAATATATACTTCTAGGTAAACAAAGAGCTATATCTCTTTCCCACCACTTTTGTAAAACAAAAAGGATGTTGTAATTTTAGCATCAAAGATGGTCCTGTTCTGAGGGACTAATGCTAAACTCCAGCGCAGCAACAAAACAAAAAAAAACAAAAAAAAAAGAGAAAAAATAAACTTTTCTGGGGTATTTAGTTGCACCCAGTGATGAGCGCGTGTGGCCCAGCCCTCCTTAAGGCAAGCCCCGCAGGTGAGACAGCGCTCTTATCACAGCGGCAGGGCTACGAGGCTGTGCCACACAAAGCACATCTTTGTCTTCCTGTGGCCGCGTTCCAAGTGCTACTGATAAACAGCATCATCTGCTTATCAGCTAGGCCCTGCTGAGCACAGTTCAGCTCAGTTTAAGCTCGCGTTAGCCCGGCCTAAGGTGTCACAGCCGCTGTCCGGGAAGGCTGGAGACGGGTCCAGATGGCATGCCCCCCTTGTACCCTCATTGTTCAGCACTAAATTAAAAGTGAACAGACAGCGGGTTCAAGCTCTCCACTGTGGAGCTGAAGAGGTAGTGATTACTAGGACTACTAAGATTCTATATTTTCCATTCAAACTGTGATACAGGTATTTGTATCAATATTTCATAATAATGCGAGTATAAAATTAATCGTGGTGGTGTTATATAGAGTTCTTTGCAAAGGCAGCAACAACTGTGCTGGGGTGTAGCAATGCTACAGTATTTCCTAATATTTATTAGAAAGTGAGACTTTTATCGTTTTATATTTCAACAAACATATTTTAAAAGCTGTGTGGCCACGCATGGGAGAGTGATACACAAGTTATTTATGTTCCTGCAAATTAATCGTGTACACGTCAAATGAAATAGCACCCAGCTACAATTAGCTTTTCCACTACACCATGTCACTTAAAATTTTAATAGAGCATAAGATTGCTAAATGTTCCCTCTCAGCGACTCTCCAGATTGTGTCTCCAGCCTTGACTCCGCCCACTGTCTCTCCATGTCTCCCAGCGCCCAATGAAAATGAATGACTTCTCGTCTTTTGGCTTCTGGCTGTCACTGGCAGTGTGTACTTTGAAACTACCACACGCACAAACTCGTAGACTATGTCCTCACTGCTCTTCCTTGATGTTTTCAAGTTCATAGCACTTGATTTAAGTGAAAACATTTGTTGTCTCTATGGGTCTAATGTCTACAAATTGTATTGTATCCATTATTTGTATTGTATCCATGTTTTATTAAGGTTGTGGTGTTTTTTGTTGTTGTTGTATTGTACCGCTCACAGTTGAGTTTCCCTGTATGCATAAAAGGTTAACGAACTACTAACTAACTAAATCAGTCTCGCCAAAGACCGGGGTCTTTTGAGCAGCCAAGCATCAGGCGCTGTGGTATAAACACAGTCAGGGATTATATGTGCATGCTTGTGTGTTTATGCGTGTGAGCCCATCAGAAGGCCTAAGAGCGGCAAGGAACCTCAAGAGGAGCACTGGTGTAGGCTTTGGGATTTATTATCACTCCTTTACCGTGTGTGGTGTGAAACAAAACAGTCCAGTAGGACAGTGGTCAAGTGGGTTGTGGAGGTCAACTGACGTCAATGCAACCTGCAGGTCCTTCTAAGCCCTCTATGAAAAGAAAGTAAGAAAAATTCGATACTAGGCTATACTAGAGTATAGTTACTACACTGCACTGGTAGACCGGCCAGCATGTAAACTATACCTGTACATACTACACTATGATATACTACATTCAGCACATGAAATGGGTGTGCAAATGTGCATATGGTGAAAGTTTTTAGCAGAAATGTCCACACACAACAGAGACAGCACAGTGCTAAGTGAAACGAATGTGCAGCATATGCGAATGTGAGCAAATGTGACCCTCGCCATTTAGACTGTGAAACGGGGTCTTTGTGCACGCGTGCACACGTACGTGCTCACACAGACACGCACACACACAGACACAAAGACACACACACTTATACACAGACGAGCTCTGTTATGTAACGCAGTATTGTCTATCACATGATAAGTGAGAACGGGATTAGCTAGGAGGATAGCTTCCAGGAAGCAGTGTGCATCTCAATGACGGTCACATGACCATGGCTCCCCTTGTTGCACTTATTTTAGTATCCTTTAATCTAGTAAAGACAGCTCTCTTAAAACACATAACGATGCAAGAACAAACAAACATTACAATGCATAGTTTATGAGTTTATCTTGCAAATGACACTGAAACCAAGTATGCATACTGTATGTTTATAATAGGGGGTGGGAAATGCCAGGGTGATATTGATATTATCATGATATTTTAGTTGCGATACGTTAACATTTTAAGTTTCTTAAATGATAAGCAAAGTCCATATTTATTTCATTTTTTTAAATCAACAATACAATATTGTTCTGTTGCCTTTCACAGCAGCTCTGTTACGTAGCACTGGTGTATTGCCCCGGTTTGGTTACATTATTTCTACTGTATTTATTATTTGTATTTCTACTGCCCCAGAGCTGGCCTACCTGTAAGCATCCTTGAGCAAGATGCCCAACTCCCTATCTGCTCCATGAAATTGTAAATCGCTTTGGATTAAGGCGAAATTACCTCATTGTAATTGTAATTGTATTTCTGCTTTCATGTGAGAGAAGAGTTTGTTGTGCCACCTATTGGTCTTCAGAAGCCCTCCATGTTGTTATCCCAAGAAGATTCAAAACATAAAGATTATATGTGGCTATGCTGCATTGATAAAACATCATGGCAAGAAATAGGTAGATAACGGATTAAACCACTTCAAAGAAGTGAATGTTTTAACCATGATCAATCCCAGATCGGATCCTAGTTCTTATCAGAGCACAAGACCATTCTGCCTGTGTAAAATACGTGTAATTAAGCAGGGCTTGTAGTCTGAGTGGATAAAGTCCCTGAGAAAGAGGCAGAGAGAGCCTGCCTAAGTGGGGACACACAGTAAACTTACACCACCACAGGAAGTGGACTTAGAATGACGCAAGGGCCAATGGAGAGAGAGACATGCAGCATAATGAGAGAGCTGTCTGGCTAATTATCCATGTTTTCACTAAGCTTGGCTTGAAGTCTGGTTGCCAATAAAGTACCAAGCTTTAGAGCCAAACAATGCCAATGTATCTTGGATATTTGCTGAATTTTGTTCTCCAAATTATACTGACAGACGGACACACTAGCAGAGTCTGAATAAAATCAGGGCCAAAAGTGTTGATACCTATTTGAGATTTGGACCAAGACTTTGTCTGTTAACACTTACTTTACCAAGGCATATATATAATAGAAGTTTACCACATACAGTAGTAGTAGTAGTATGACTTTTGTAGGTTTGACTATTTGCCATAACTTGAGTTCAGTTAAATGTCAAATCAAAATCTTATCAGGTGGTACGATAAAGACGTCTATTATTTTGTGTACAAACTGATAAAAGCAACAATGAGAGTGAGAAAACAATGAATAGACATTTTAAACCTGCACTAGCAAGACAACAATTAATTTTCTAAATGACATTTCATTTGTTTTAATTGTTAATCAATGTGCACTATACCAACAAAATAAATGAATTCTAAACAAGATTTCCCTCCACTAATCATATCAGACTAAATTAGCTTTCAGCAGCTAAACCCAATTGTTAGCTCATCTTGGTGTCTTCTTAAGTTTTAGTCTTTACTTTCACTTTAGCTAGCTTTAGCATGGGCAACTTGATCCTCTCTCCACTGATAGTATGGAGTAATGAGCCTGCTATGAAATCATGTTCTGTGACTTTAAATGCACACAGGCTTGCTATTCTCACACCTACTTTCATCTGAAGAAGCGAATTAGTAGGCTAAAATTATTTGTTCAAATGGAGGCATATGTGCTTTTGACTTTTTACCTAGCTAGTAACTCACTATGCAGTACATAGGAATACTAACACACACACACACACACACACACACACACACACACACACACACACACACACACACACACGTGTTTCAAGGAGGGGTGGATTTAGCAGAACCTCTGCATAGTGGGCCAGGACAATACTCTCTGCAGACCTTATGCAGAAAACGGCTCCACAATGCTACAAATCCACCAGTATGCCCCTACAACAAGGCCCAGGCCAAATACCCCCCCCCCCATCCTCCTCCTCTAACCCCCCCTCTGCGCCCTCCCTCAGCCGGCTGCATGTCCCTGGAGGTCGGCTCTGACGTCAGTAGCCCAACTGGGCCGAGTGCCAGTCCTGTGGGCCCTTGATGGATGTGGCTCCTCTGTGAAGCAGGCCGCTGTGTGGAGTAAGCAGCACAGACTTGACTTGGCCCGCTCCAACACGTCTAATGACCCGTAAAGACCGCCGGGCCCTCTACCTCTTCTAGCTGCAGCACACTGGTAGAATTTAGAGACGCACGTGAAGGGTCTTTTCACGCCCATGGGGTTTTCTTTTTTGGGACCTGCGTGCTCATTAGACTTTAACAACAACTCTTCCGCAAAAAAAAAACGAGAAGAGGAAAATCTGCACTATAGAAATTCTTGTGTGTGTCAAGAATTCACCAGTCAAGTATTACAAATTTAAAGAATGAAACATAGAATTACGCAAGTACACATTTGTCTTTTTTACATAAATAAATAAATAAAAATAGCACATGGCTGACATCAGTATTTTCTGAGGGCAGCAATTGGCTGCTATAAATATCTAATGTTCAAACAATGTTTTGACCAGAGCACAATATATTAATCAGTAGATAGTGTAAAGTGTAATGTAGACGGTTTGCTGAAATCTGCTGATCCTGTCGAAATGTCTGAGGCTAGTGGCAAGTGTTGCAGCCACATACATATTAGTGTTACTGTTCTTGAGTCTGTTCATGCTGTGCACGTGTGTGTGTGTGTGTGTGTGTGTGTGGGGGGGGGGGAAATAAAATCAGGCCAGGGTC
>JAOEHI010000007.1:5021996-5035933 GCA_025447815.1 Percopsis transmontana | reverse complement strand
CGGCTGGGATCCTCCGGTGGCTGGACCACGGATGTTGGTGGTTTCACCAAGGCTGAGCAGCACAGGCTGGGATCCTCTGGTGGCGGCGGCGAGGCTGGGCAGGACTGCGGCGGGATGAGCCCCTCAGCGGCTGAACCTGGCTTTGGCTCCAGCGGCTCGAGCGAGCAGGCGGCAGCTCCGGGAACTGGCTGCGGAGATGTAGGCTCTACAGCAGCTGGGCCAGACGACGATTCCAGCGGCGTGAGCGAGCAGACAGAAGCTCCGCAGGCTGGCGACGCTGGTGGGGGCTCCACAGCGGCTGGGCCAGACGACGGCTCCAGCGGCGTGGACGAGCTGGCAACAGCTTCGGAGACTGGTGACGGTGGGGAGAGCTCCACAGCGGCTGGACCAGACGACGGCTCCAGCGGCGTGGACGAGCTGGCCGCAGCTCCGGGAACTGGCTGCGGAGATGTAGGCTCTACAGCAGCTGGGCCAGACGACGTTTCCAGCGGCGTGAGCGAGCAGACAGAAGCTCCGCAGGCTGGCGACGCTGGTGGGGGCTCCACAGCGGCTGGGCCAGACGACGGCTCCAGCGGCGTGGACGAGCTGGCAACAGCTCCGGAGACGGGCGACGGTGGTGAGAGCTCCACAGCGGCTGGACCAGACGGCGGCTCCAGCGGCGTGAGTGAGCAGGCAGCGGTTCCTGGGCAGGACTGCGGCGGCGGCTCCACCGCGGCTGGGTCCGGTGACCTCTCCAGCGGAGTGTGTGAGCAGGCGGCAGATCCTCGGCGGAACTGCGTCGGCGGCTCTACGGCGACTGGGTCAGGCGATGACTCCAGTGGCGTGAGGAAGCAGGCGGCAGCTCCTGGGCAGGACTGCTGCGGCAGCACCACAGCGGCTGGGACAGGCGGCTGGGACAGGCGGCTGGGACAGGCGGCTGGGACAGGCGGCGACTCCAGCGGCGTGAGTGAGCAGGAAGCAGCGCCGGAGACTGGCGGTGGTGGTGAAAGCTCCACTGCGGCTGGACCTGACGACGGCTCCAGCGGCGTGGACGAGCTGGCAACAGCTCCGGAGACTGGCGACGGTGGTTTAAGCTCCTCGGCTTTTACTCTCTCCCCGTCTTCTCTCTCTCTCCCCCCATTCACTCTCTCACGCACACCGATCGCAGTGTCACGCACACCGATCGCGTTCACTCGCTCACCGTTCACTCTCGCTGGGACTTTGGGAGCCGGAGGGGATGAACCAGAGCTCGTCTGTTTCCCAGCATAGCCGAATCCGGCCCGCAGCCGCATGAGCCACTCCTGGGACGTACGAGGGCAGTCTTGTTGGCTCCCTCGAAGCGCTAGTGCCCAACGCAGCGCGTGACCGGACAAGGAGAACAACAGTTGTGCCCCTCGCTCGGCCTTGGCGACACGAGCGGCATTCCACCAGCCTTCAATCTCCTTCAGAAACCCCTCCAGGGTGCCTAGTGAGCCGTCGAAGCTAGGAGGGAGCTTCACCACTGTTGCCCTAGTTGATTCTGGCGGCGGTGCCCCAGCGCCGGGCAACAGGACCTCTGGCACGCAAACCGCGTCCCCCTCAATGCCCCACCTGTCCAGTCCGGGAAAGCGGGGTTGGGAACGCGAGCCGGGCGCTAACATCCAAGCCGCCCAGTCGTCGTCCTCGTCGCTGCTCCCCAGCGCAACCTCATCATAGGAGAATCGAGGAGCTCTCACCTCACCGCCATATGCGGGGTCTGCGGCCGCCTTCCAGGCGTCGAGCTCGGAGGAGATCCAACGCAGCGTTTCCCCTGTCCCTCTTCGCACCTGTCCTGGCGAAGGAAAGCCGATGCCTCCTGCCGTCAACCTCCCGCACACAGAAGGGAGCAGGGGGAAAACGCCGTCCGCTCCGTCCGATTCCCATTCTTCCTCACGACCAGCTGGGAAAATGGTAGGCAGAGCGGTAGGGCGGCGTGCTGTCCTGGCCGCTGCTCTCTTTTTGCGGTTGGTCATTCTGTAAGGGCTGTGTGTGTGATAGCGAGAGCAAGCGCGAGCCAGAGAAACACACACAGGCGGAATTGCGGGTGCAACGCTTTTAAGCGTTGTTTTAATAAAAGGAACACACACGTACAGGGCATAAGCCAAAACAATGACCAACAGCACTAACTTAAGTCTACTAATCAAAACTAAGGAGGCACACCTGTAGGGCTAAACATCCTACAGGTGCGCGGTGAGGAAGGGAGGCACGGAGCGCGCATGGGCCTGTGCGCGCCGATCGTGACAGATAAACACATGGGCGCGAGTAGGTTGAGTGCAAGTGCAGAGAATAAAGCTCTGGAAGATCCTTAAACACACATGGCGTAGTGAGCAAACGAGTATAACCGACAACTCCTCATCTCTCAGCCTATATAGCTCCCCGGCTATATAGGCTGGGAGAGCGCAGTGATGAGGAGATGCGGAACAGGTGTGTGTAATTTGGGTGTGGTGGATGACTGAACAGCCGCCGGCCGGTAGGTCAGTACACCGGCGAGCTAGAGCGGCGGGGAGGGGGCACTCCCATTGTTACAGTCTTTGTTATGACTGTAGTGTTAATGAAAATGTTCTCACACAAAAATAAACCAAGAAAGAGAAGCCCTGCTTTTCTTGTTATCACATAATGAAATCTGATTCTGACATTCTGACATCTGCAATTTGTTATTTTTAGCCTGTCCTATGTATCAGCACAGCCGAACTCATCTTTAACATTTTTTACAGAATCAGCAATGATTGAAACAGGTTAAAATGATATTTACTTACTGTACATGCTTATGGTTGTGCATATAGTTTTTGACATGAATTATATACAGACAGTGGATCATCTAAAGCAGTGGTTTTCATTATTTTCACTATGACCTTTACTGGTTTTTAATGCGTCTGGCCGAGTGTATTCTGGCCAAGAGCACAAAAAATATATAAATATTGAAAATGTATTGGTTGCAAGTGCTCCTTGGTCTGTTTGGTGAGAGTGTTGCTGGTCAGAATTAGAGGCAAGGTTGTTCTGTGTGTTTGTGGCAACCTAGGCCTGTTACGAGCGTTTTGATAAACCCATTACAGTGTTGCTACAGTAACAGTACACAGATCGGGCCAATGTATAGTTCAGGTTGTAGCCTGACATGAAACCAATGTTTATCTGTTCTTCTTAGGCCCCTTCACAATGCACACCTTTTAGATTCTTTATTTTATAATATTCATAATAATAACATTTTGCTCAATAACTCAATAACCATTACAAGAGCACAAAGGTAATACATATATTATCGATACTACAAATATAATTAATTAAATACAAATAATAAATACATAAATAAGTGTTTTTCAAGTTCATGACCCTGCAAAGACTTTTTATGACCTGTTGAGGGATCCCACCCCCCATTTTGGGAACCAATGACCTACTGTTTTGCTGTATGTTTGTCAGAGGCTAAAGCCTATTTGGCACAGTTTTCCCTCGGCCTGAGTCAACCATGGGGTTCCTGTGTACATACTGGGGGTTTGGACCAGGCAGTGAGGTTTTCTTACATAACGCTCGTCTTGCTTACAGTGCACCACGCCCCTGACTTTAGGAATATCAAACTAGTCACAGTCTGTTTGGGTGTCCCCTCTCAGAGCTCCTGAATCCAAATGTCATTAACGTACTTGGGGACAGAATTGTACTGTTAATGTTTACAAACAGCAAAAGCTATGTCTACACAAACATAGATACATAACATACAGATACAATACAATACAGACTTCAAAGCAACAAAATATCAAACTTTTAAAGTTTCAATTTACTATAAGTTATGGTTATTACATTTAAGGGTTATGACAGGGAGAGCAAAAAACACACATTTGGCTTGTTAGCAAAAAAAGAAAACCGTTTTGCAATATTGTTGGAAGCTGTAATTTAACACTGTGACATTCTGAGGCCGAATTAAGTAAATTTGCAGGTCAACATCGACCAATGGCATGAGAGGAGTCAAAACTGCCTCAGAGGATTTCTGATGCCACATCTCTTTATAGACAGAGAGGAGAAACCGTGAACTAAGGCCTCATTTCTCTGTTCACAAGAATGACTGGCCTTATTTTACCAACTTTTTTCGTGATTTAGGGCAGCCCAAGGGCACATTTCCATTGGCCCCATGCAACACCCCCTCTCCGGATATGACAAGGAGTGATATCAGCAACAGGAGCCCACCTCTGCTGGTGAGGGGCGCCCCCTTCTCCACGAACACGCCGATAAACAAACGCATATGAGAGGAAGAGGGAAAAGACCACTTCTGTTGAAGCGCTCTCCTCCTGGCAGAGAGTCAAGGGCAAACTGCCAAGGTAGTACTTTTCGCTTTCCTGACATGAGGCTGAGGCAGGAGAGGAGAGGATAGGGAGGGTGGGGATGAGGGAGGAGGGGCGCAGGGTTCGTGCGTCAGCAAGCCCGCCTGGGACTCCCTTGCCAGGAGGTGAGGTTAGGAGGAACGTGTGGTTCTTATCTTATCTACAAGAGGGCTGGGGTGCCGCAGCCAAAACTGACATTTACCCACCAGCGAAAGGAGAGGAAAGGAGTGGAGGCCTGAGGGTGAGAACGCCTGGACTCTCTTTTAGCGCTCGCCTCATTGATTCATTTGTCAAACGGATGCTAAGCGCGCTTGGCTCCGAGCTGTATAGCAGCGCGAGGGTGAGGTTGCACTCCCGTGCGTTCATTCAGCCTAATCCACACTGTTTCGCGGTACACGTGGTCACGTCAGCTCCAGAGACAAACTGTCACATCATGAAAACAAACATCACCGCAAACATCACACGCAAGCTCTCTTCTCTCTCTCTATGAGAGAGCGAGAGAGAGAGGGAGTGAGAGAGAGCGCGATTATGGAAATGTAATTTGTGTTATTTTCACTGGCGTGGTCCGGGTCATTAGATGTAAAGGGTAGGGGCTATAAATGGCATGCCCCTTGATCCAGTCTACAAGTGTGACCACAGCCACGGCGCAACTCTGCGGTCAGGCACGTATCAGGTCCACCTTCAGACTCAACTAGGGGAGGCCCTGTCCCGTGTGTCACCAAGGTGAACCCACCAAGAATGGAGTTGATAATCTGCTCAAAATGTGTTTGTAGCAGGGTGTATATGCAGTCATGCCTGGATGTGTATTTTCCTTACCGTGTGAATCTGAAAAAATGGATTGGGGGCCAAATTTGGAGTCAGCCTCCTACTCCAACTGGAGGTGTAATGTAGCGTTTCCTGTGATGACCTACAGTCGCGGTTTTCAGACTTTTTGACCTATGACCCCCAAATAGAAGTGGTTCTTTTTATGCATTCTTGGTGTGTAGTTGCATGAGGAAACCACTTCTTTTTAATGGTAAACATCTCGTTTGATTCATTGTGCCCCGATCTCTAAATGTCTGGCCCCGCTCACTGTTTATGTTTGGAACAGAAATGTATGGGGGAGGAGTACAGAACGGTGTGAGCACAGGAGTGCCGTGGGGGTAGGCGTAGAGAGGAGTGTCCCATAAAATTGAAAAAGAACGTCAAAATATAAAGTCAATAACCACAAACCGAACAGAAAAGAAAATGTCTGTGCGTTTTATTATTATTTACCGTGGGCTCCCGAGAGCTGACCCACACTTTGAGGACTGCTGCCCTAGAGCCACATCAGTGATAGCATCACTCTTCCTGCTCCACATCTGGACAGACACTGAACTCTGCAGCCCTGCTACAGAGTTCAGTAGGGACCCAGTAATGAGAACCACAGACCCGGCCACTCCAGCGTCATGCGCTTTTATGAGCCATGACACCAGGACAAGTTGTTAAAAGACACCAAAAAACCATGTATGTATTTTCCCATCCCCTTAGACTGCGAAGCGGGTTCAATGGATCTTGCCACTTGGACGCCACGAGGCTGTGATAGTGGCCCGGTCCTGCATAGATCTGGACCTGCATAGATCTGGATGCGTTTCAGTTTGAGGCGAGACAGGAAACATCCAACAGAGCACTTCCTGCCTGACAAAGCAGCCTTCTTCACTGCGTTAAGCGATTCTTCCACATTCAACTGGGTTTTAAGAAAATGCCTGACATATATCATTAGGGCTGACCCAGACTCACCTCTGATACACTGACAATAACAACTTTCTAATAATACACACCCACACACACACGTGCACACAGAAAATACACGCACAATATCACAGGACTAAGCCTTGAAGGGTTTAGAATTATACCAGCAGACTGAATGACCCCTCTCTATACAAAGTGGACTTGTGTTCCTCCAATAAAGATAGGTTCATTCTGCTTTCTCAGAACGAGACAGTGCCCTGAAACCCAACCCAATTTGACAACAGACATGTAGGACAAACAACAACAGAAGGCCATAAACAGAACAAAACACAAAATGGTACTTAATGTACTTAACAAAAAAAAATTTAAACTTAAAAACCTCAATAAAAATCCTGTTTTATTTTTATTTCTGGGATGGAATTGGAGACAACACCTATATGACGTTTGATGAACACAAATGTATAAATATTAAAAATATATTGTATGTGGCAAAATTTGAAATCTGATCAGGTAGCAAGTTGTACTGTCCCATATACTTACCACACAACAGACTCCGCAGCCAAGGTGAATGGAAGCAGTGTTTGTCAACCAAAACTTTATCCCAGGTTAATTGACAGTTGCACAACTTGATTTGAAAATCAAAACACATTTTAGAATGGAAAAAGAAAAGGTGTGAATTATTTGGATTTGTGTGACTGAATTAAAACCGAAAGATGCGTTTAGTGTTGATATGATACAAAAAAATTGTATGCATTCTAATTAAACTTTTATAAAAGCATTTCATCTCTGAAAAGAACGTTGTCCATAAATTGTTATTTTTTTTTTTTTTTTATAAATTCTGGAACTGTAGAAGCATTTAGAAATTCTAAATTCTTGTCCTTTTTTGGTATGCAAGCAGGCAGAATACCTGCATATCTCAATAATGCATTCCATGACTACAGTTTACTGCTTTGAACAGCCTGTGCTTTGACATTAAATAAGAAAGGCTCACAATTGTTGTATGCTGCTATAGCCTAACATAGTTGTTACAATCAGGTCAGTTGAGTTGCCTTTATACTATTAACATCACCAAGGCAGGGTACACAGAAAATAAAAGTTAAAGAAAATGTCACAAATTAAGGTCTCAGTGCCTATAAAAACAGAGCCCAAACATCAACACAAAAAGATGTGTCTGATGTTAATTGCATTGGTAAAGTTCTTCATTAATTTAAAGTTGTGGCTCTGGTGACATTATACTGGGCTCAAAGGGCAGCTTAAATACCAAATGCAGAAACATAAAACTTTACTTGAACATCGCTTATATTTGACGTAGCAAATTAGTGGTTTATCGTCACCTCAGCAAAGCTTATCACAAGTAATACGTCTTGAATCTACGCTGGGTAGCGACTGGCGAGGAACGCACACATGCATGCCGTCTAGACTTGGCTTATATTTCTAGCACCACGGTCTCCTCCCAGAGACTACAAAACCTTTCCCTAACCCCATATATTTGCACAAAACAAAGTTAATGCGTTTAATTTAAAATCGTTTACAAAACCGCTAGCGCGCTATGCAATATTGTCACCACCCATGATTTAATGTGGACCAGCTCTCAATCTGCCATTCATAAAGTTGGGTAGGTCAATTCAAATTGCTTTGGCTTGATGGAAGGTATTATTTAATACGTGCAATATGGTTATGATTTAATATGGGACGGAGAACCTCAAATACTGCTTCAGAGAAACAAGAACTAGGAAAAGAGAACATTAGCCTATAAATCATTACACTCTTGAAGTAGCCCATACACAGCCCATAACACACTAAAGATATCAAATACAAGGATATTTATCATACCACTCGGTAAAATGTAAATCGAAAGCACCTACTTGCGCCGAGAAAACAGTCCGTTAACCTTCTGAAACAGCTTGTTGAAGACGGACCATCTTCCATGTCGGACTGTGAGCGCAAAGGGAGAGAATCTACAGAGAAAAGCGCGCCTCTGCTGAAACTTGTCCCGCCGGCAGCACTGCTGCTGCGAATCAAACAATCCGTCCAGAATGCGTTTAGATGATGATGATGAGGATGATGTCCTAATGCTCCGATGCTTTGAGCACGGTGAAGGCGAGAGCGAACTGCACCCCCCACGACCACCACTCACCGAGGTGTAGCCAGCCGTCGGTCCGCCTCCTCGGCGTGGCAGCAGCAGCTCTGTGAATGTGCGAGAGCATGAAGGAACACGGCGACGGCGCACAGAAATGGGAGTATCAATCTGGGAAACAAGAAAGAACCGCACAGTTGGTCGCGACGCTGCGGACTCCCCGGCTGCAGCTCCTGGGTGTCGCCACGTAAAGGGCTGAGCCACATGTCTAGTGCTGCGCGGAGACAGAGTGCTTTTTCCTGTACTACGACTTATCTCTGTCAGCCAGCCTGGGGGCAGAGAGGGGTAGTACTGTAGTGAGAGTTTTTTTTCTAGAAATCGACAGTTTATATGAATATTGAAGCAAGGCAATGTGCATGTTATGTCAGGTCAAATGGTTGACAGAGTGAAAAGCAAGAGTTTCTGAGCACCTGGCTATGCAGCCATTTCATAATTAAACGGGATT
Source organism: Percopsis transmontana (assembly GCA_025447815.1). NCBI lineage: Eukaryota > Metazoa > Chordata > Actinopteri > Percopsiformes > Percopsidae > Percopsis > Percopsis transmontana. The sequence goes on along the minus strand of JAOEHI010000007.1, from coordinate 5,027,337 downwards.
TTAATGGATTGCATAACAGCAAATACAGTGATAGAATACTTACTTATACAGTATATTTGTAAATATACATACTTTCATATACAATAGGCCTGCCTTGTTTCTAAGCCTCCAAATCTAATTAATTTTAAATATTTTGACAAATACAGCCAACAGTGGTCCAAGGTGGATACAATGGCCATGAATATATCTAGCACAATTTTATCAAAATAAACGTAAATGTAGTAATGTAGGCCTACTCTAACTTTAGAAAAATAGAAGGAAATTATGGGAAACTGAACACACAGGCGAACATGTTGACAGTAAACTAAACATGAAAGATTATAACACTAAAGACTAAACTGAACGGTACCATCGTGTTTTCTAGAACTAACAGAAAATACTACACTTGTTGGGCACCTCAACAAAAACACTAAGCTTCCAATATTTCTATTGCTACATTTTAGTGTCTCTTGTATTTTCCTTTGTTATTCTTTATACTACAAATTATTTGCAGGATTTCCTGTATAAATTTGACCCGAGCCATGGTTTGGGGCCCACACAGTTCCCAAATCGGTGCAAATGCGTAATTCTTCATCTATTAAGTGTACTTAAATATAGCTGGGGAATGCATAATTACTTAAGCATTCATTTGTGCCATAGCCATCTGTGGTCCAGAGAACCCCACTGGTCTTAGAGCACATCCATCCTGATAATGGCCTTGAATATACATTGCAATGAATATACATTATTAATAGGCCTCATGCTACATTATAGTTCTATTTGAGATGATCGAAAAACGTTGTGTAAAAAAATTTTCTTTTTTGAAATGTCCTCTATCTTTACCGTGTGTACTGTATATTTACAGTATATACACGTGTTGGGCATCCAGTGCACCTACAGTAGGCCGTTTTGTATTGGACAACATGATACAGCATCAGCAGCGCCAGGCATCCGTTCCCCACGGCGGCCGCGGCGTCACATTCTGAGCATGTCTGAGGTGAGGAGTAGGAGCTGTGTTGGGTTACGTCAGCATCTGTCCTATCAATCACCGGCATTCCTACATACTCCAGCAGCTGGGCCATTCAGAGGTCATGCATAACATACTGCCTTCTCACTGGCTCGTTCCCCCCCGTCTCGCTCCCGCCATTCTTTTCCCAGCATTCCACGCTGATCTCCGATGCTCTGTACATCCCCCTCCTTCTTTTCCATCAGCCCCTCTCACTATTTATGCCTTGCCCACATTTAGGCATTGTATTGCAGCAAATACACTGTAGGAAATCTAGCATTATCTCTATCCAAAAATATGCTGCCTTTTCATATACTTTCCATCAATCCTTAAGGCATCCACAAGAAATCAGATCTATACAGTGAACTACACATAGGGTCTGATATAGGTGATTGCACTATAAAATAAATTCCAGCCAGAATGCCACAAAATGGACTAATACTTACTATTACCTGCAGGCAACATGAGGAGAGACACCGTATGTATGTCTATAATAAGTCTATGCCGCTGGAATAGGTACAGCCAACCTCAATAGCATTGTTTTTCTTAATCATAAAAATGATATGAGGCAACATACAATAAAGGGGCTTGTATTGTGGTCATGAATCGAAACACATTCAAAAGAGAAGCACTAAAACTAACAATAACCCTATAGAGTGCTGTCAGGGTCCCAACCTCAGACATGCAAGGAAAATAACATACAATAAAAATGCTTGAAGTATGGTTCACACAGAGGTTCATGGCTGTCGGTTTATGAGCTTACGTGGGACAGATACAGATGCAGAGCCTGTGGTAGATGGCAAGAATAACATAACCCCGTCTGCGACGAGGCAGTAAACCCGAATGGGCCTCCACCATAATTTTCATTATTCTGGAATCTTAATACCGTTTTAAAAAAATACCATACAACTCCTGGTACTTGGCTAATGGTAAGGATTATAACGCCTATTTCTAGGGCTCAAAATGAACAACAACTAATCACTATATTTCTGCAAACCATTCCCATTCCACTTGAGAATTAAAGTGCTATATATTTACCCATCTAGAATACTACTGCTAAAAGGTGGACATTTGTGAAATGATTTAAGTACATTTGCAGACTACAGTAGATCTTGTTGCTGATACACATTTCCTACTTGAAGCACATAAAACAAACACTTTTTTTCCTGCTTTTGTTATGTACATAATGCCGACTAGACAATAAGCTTTTATTTGCAGCCGCAGTACCATTATAATTGCTGTAACACACATGCTAGCAGCACTCAGAACAAGCACTTTGTTGTTGACCTCACTGATGTGGCAGTGACTACATACAGTAATACCGCAAAGTAGCATATGGAATATGCTACTTTGTATAATAGAAAAATATGAAAATATATACATGATAAGATAGAGATATGACACACACACACACACAGTCGGGGAGGCAGATGGATTGGTCTGCATGTGGATAAATCTATAAATTGAAGACGGATGAGTAAAGAGCTAGGTAATGGACGACTGCAGGATTAGAAAGATGGAGCGATACATTTCAGTTTCATTGAATATTTGCAGCCATTTCGTAGTGGGGGCAGCAGGAGTAAGTGAACAAAGCACTACCGACGTCCTCAAAATATCCGCAAGGGGTCTTTCCACTTTGATCTCTATCAACTTGGACAGGCTCTGCGCGCACTCTTTTCTCAGTCAATACTACCCTGCTGCCGTATCCCACAGCCAACGCTGGACAGACACCACGTGTGTTACAGAGATATGTAGCCTGTGTATATCCTAACAGCAGTGAGAGGAGGAGGAAGCAAAGCTGTAATACAGGAGGTGTGCGTGAGGGATGCAGAGCTATTGCGCTGGGTCCACCGCTAAATGAGAGGGGATCAGCAGAAAGGCTTAACTGTTCTACCTAGGAACATGCGCACACACACACCTGTTTAAGCATACATCCACTCTCTGGAACTCCCATGCAACAATTATACATTGTGAGATGTGTGTGTACGTACTTGCTCACACACACACACACACACACACACACGCCCACATAACCGACCTTATCTACTTGCGCACCTTTTGGATTTAAGACGCTGAGCTCAGTACTTTTGCACACTGAACAAATACGCCCAGTCTAGGTGAATCATTCACAGATCACATGTGAACGCGTGCAAATACACACAAACACACACAAACACATCTATTCCCATGCACGCTGCACAGGCAAACACGTACGGACACACACACACACACACACACACACACACACACTAGAGACTCCCAGTCCCCTCCCCCCCAACTGAATAGTCTGTTCTGACAATCCACAGGACAGCCGGAGCATTGACGTCAGAGGCAGGCCCATGAAAATACAGAGTCCCTGGGGGGCTGAGTGAGTTATGCACATCTTCACAGCTCTACCCGCAACTAGTTCAACAACCAGTGAGCGTGTTGCTAGCTTTTGTTTACTCGTCTTTGTCACAAAAATGCAATATCTAAAAAAAGAAAATCACTTTTTAATGTATTTATACAAAGCCCTGGCGTGCGATTATTGGCATTCAGCTGCGATGTGGACTGTCTCGATTTGACGTCAATGTACGTCATTGCGCTTTAATTCATTAGGATAAATATGAGGCGGACACATCATTTAGGTTAATGGGAATATGCATCACGGCAAGACATTACCTGCTATCTGTATAAACAATTGCCATTTGGAATAATTGCTGTCAGGTTGTGTTATATCAGACCCACCCAGAGGAACGATTTGTTGCTCCCTATAGAATTCTCCATCCCCGCAGGAAGTATACAGTGTTTTTGAAAGATTTCCTTTTACTGAATTTTTTCTTCTTAACCAATAATTTGAGAAAACGAGAAGCATACGTAAGAAGACAGTATTGGGGGCATTTGTGAGATAAATTACCAATTTCCCAGCCATCTAAAATGGTGGTTCCTCAATACGTGGGGGTCTGTCTTTTGAAGGTCGCAAGATGATTTAAAGATTTTGAAAGATAATTTTTGTCAGATAATTCATGTGAATACGATTGAATTAGTTTACACTACTGGACTCCAATTCTCACCTCTCCCAAACATTATTTTAGCAAGCACTGCATGATGAGATAAGGGAGGGATGAACTTCAAATCCCTCTCCTGGGATTGAAGACCAAGAGCCCACAGGTGCATGCGGGGGAGGTGGTGGGCACACAGAAGAAGTTAATATTACATTATATTCATTATTATTAAAATCTAGTTATTCGTTTAGTAAAATACAATACACTTTATTTGTTTTAGGCTTCTGCTGTTGCTGGTTCAATACAAGATAACAAGACAAAACATATGACTACACATGAAACAAAAACACATCACAAATGTAAGGAAGTCAGGCTTTTCTCATGCAAGTGAAGTGCTCTAGTTTTTAAAGAATGCCAGATTGGATTTTATGAACGCACTAAGGAAGTATCTCAAGAGGGCTAGATGACATCATCCGAGAGGCTGAACACTTTTCTGGTCAATTCTGCATTTTGACTCATTCACTCAGAGAAAAGGAGCTAAGGCTCATGTGCACACCATTACAGAGAGGTAACGGTGTCTACTGACTGCCTTAACATGCACACCCATGTTCCACTATGAATGTACTCGTATTGCACAATAGTTTTGCCATTCAGATTATTTGCATATTCCAATTTAATTGTGGCCAACGCACGTGTAATGAAACAGTCGTTTAAAGAACCTGTAAAGGAGAAAGAGAGTGAGAGAAAGTGACGTTAGGCTGAGAGGGGCGCTGCAGCACTGCAACTGCAGATAGATGAAGAAAAAAAAAAATCTAAATGGGTGAAGAAAAAAAAGTGATGAAAAAAAAAACTGCAGAGGGGGTGGATGGGGGAATGGGAGGGGGAGTTGGGGGGCGTCTGCGTCAGAGCGGGAGCCAATGAAGTCAGAGATGGGGCAGGCTCGAGCAGGAGACGCTGTTACTGCCACTCACAACGCCTTCCCGGGCCTCATGTCCCCCCTACGTCACATAGCTGGCACGAATGACGCCTGCCTTAGCTCCCGTGTCAGGCACGCACGCGCGCACACACATACACACACACACACACAGAAAAAAACGCTGTAAAGCAATATAACTCAAGTGTATTACGCGCATAAATCCTCCCGTTCAATGACATTTAAATGAATATACTCGACCCTAATCTACCATTGGCTACTCATCTTCACAACAAAACGCAGTATCCGAACAGGCAGCATATAGACTGCCAGTACAATCTGCAACGCAATAATTAGCATTTTACTGCAAATTACTTGGTAAATAAGGGGGCAGGATAGTCTAGTGGTCTGGGTGTTGGACTCCCAGCCAGAAGGTCGTGGGTTCAAGCCCCAGAGTTG
>JAOEHI010000007.1:4956413-5021896 GCA_025447815.1 Percopsis transmontana | reverse complement strand
CCCCCCCCCCCCCCCCCCCCCCCCCCCCCCCCCCCCCCCCCCCCCCCCCCCCCCCCCCCCCCCCCCCACCAAAATTGACTTTCGAGAAATCTATTATGTTTATGCTTGATAATATGAGCTTACTGTAGTCAACGAACCCAGTAGGCAGTCTAATTTCAAAACATGCTGCAAAGTTTATCTGATTTTCTTTCTCTCTCTTACACACACATTTCGCGGTGCACCCACACTGCACAGAATTGTGCCTATACGTGCCACGTCTTTCTCTGTCCTTCTCATACACACACACACACACACACACACACACACGGTGCTCGTCATTAGAACATAATCGTTTGAAACAGACTATGTTATACTATACTCTTACGAAAAAATTCTATATTTCATCATTTTGCCTGATAATCATGAACGCCAAAGCGGACATCAAGTGAATTAAACCCATGTCGAGTGCTTGTGTTGAACCTCCTAAGGACGGTGTCCTTTCGCGCTTTCTGAAAAACTAACATTAACTGACTTACGTATAAACGTAATGACAACAACAAATCACTAGACCAATGAGCATACTACTTGCCCAAATGTGACCTTACGCAAATACCAACAAGCTGTGTTTTTTCTTTCTTATTTTTGTTTTTATTTCATTTTATTTAATGAAAAAGTTTTCACGTTTAATGTGATAAATATAAATAAATAAAATGCAAAAGTTTGGCACCAAAGCCTGTGGTTGGGGGGAGCACAGTAACTCGTTTGGGGGGGGCATTGCCCGCGAATGCCCCCCCATGACGCCAACCCTGCCTTAACCTTAACCTAATGGGAAAGAGATATAATTATTTTTTATTATCTGGCCATGTGATATAAAAACGAGCAAAACATTATAGACTAAGCCTACACAATGATGTTTTTGATTAGTCTATTGTGCCGAACAAGGCATGCTTTCACAGTGGTCGTTATAATATGACATTTGATAGAACATTCTTGTTGCCAAGTCCATACAACTTCGCCTTGACTCTATCGACATAACTGGCGCCAATTGAGATTATGTCATGGGAGGCTTTTCACTTTGGGTCACAGTGTTCTTCCTCAGGGACAGCTGTTCACAAGGCGTTTTAAGTATATGCCAACAGAAATATTTTCTTCAATTAGCCTTAAAAAAACAACAATAAAAATCACGAGTGAATCTGTAGTGCTATTAGCACATTTGCAAGACTGACTGTCATTGTGGATTAACCTCTTTCACCTCAGTCTTATGGAGATATAGGCTACTGTGTATTTATTAATAATTGAAATCCATATAGGCCTATGTATTATTTTCTTATTTTCTTATTTTCTTTTGTGTCTGAACAAAGCAGAACATTATTAACTGGGTATTGTGTATTTATTTAGCTAAGGTGGGTATTAAGATAAAGTATAGATGCAACCCCCCCCCCCCACACACACACACACACACTCAATGGTGCATGAGTGAATGCATGCTTATATTCTATTATGTTATATTCTATAATATATTAAACCAGCATGTTATTATTAGATAGCTAATGTAGCCTATATTCCATCATTAAGTTACATTTAGTCGTAATTACAGCTACTAGAGAGCGCGTGAAAGAACAAGTGGCCGGGACCAGAAAAGAGAGAGAGTGGTAGTTGATGTCACAGCTTTGATTGGATTTTCCAGGGATACTGGGAGGATTTGGGCAGTGCAGTGGGATGGTTTTGTGCGAGAGTAGCGCGTAGCTACATCGTCACAATACAATTTTATTCTATAATTTATAGTAGGCTAGAGCCATTAGCCCAAGCCTATAGGCATCTTTATAGTATTTCTGGTTGAACGGATGAACGCACTAGCCTACTTTTAAATCTGGAAATGAAAAACAGCATTGGCCTACTGTAGTTTAATTGGGAAACGATGTAGGCTAGTTCCAAACGCGCACTTCTTGACTCTTCTCCACTCGCCATAGCGGACGTCGTATTTTAACAATGTGGACATTCTTTAAGTTTTTATTTTTTCCCTATAGTTTGTTCTTCTGTGACTTCCACTGCGCCACTGGGTTCATGTGTCCGAGAATCTGCCGGTGTTTTCCCAATGCCATCAAATGCAACAACGTGACGGAGGCGTCTGCTATCATGAGACAAAAGGATAAAAGACTGTAAGTTATAGAGAGTCATATAATTGAATACTGTGCTTGGCCAGGTATAGCACATGTTACGAATTTCGGTTATAGTAGGCTAGCATATATATTTCGCAGGTTTATCTGTAACTTTATATTCAATAGATCACATTTTACGCACGCAGCGCACCTTAAAACACATTATGATTTTATTCAAATGTTTATTATACCTTAAATGTAAACATTCCAGTTAAATGACGTTGCTAATATTTCAATTTTATTTGTATTCCTGTGATTCTGCAAAAATATTCACTCATCTATCTCATCCCACATTCAACTTCAATGTTCCTATTAATGTTTATATCAGTTTCATCATGAGAAATTGCAGTTTTTGCTCAATTCTAGACTAAATTCTGGACTACTCTTCCCAGTCACTTTTTATTTGTTCCACTTCATAATGGTACATACTTCGATTTGCCTTCATGGTTGAAACCAGCTAAGCCCCTATTGCACCTGAGCGCTGAGTGGCTGGTACTCCTCTCTACCCCTCCACCTATAGTCTCACAGTCCCCCCTTTCATGGGCAATTGTGTTTAGAAATATAGTTAGGCACTCAAATGTGGGGTTCTGGGGGTGCTGTAATAGTGAATCTTTAAAATATCTATACAACCTGCTCTTTTTTGCAAAACATAGCACCCTGTATTTGTAAGAATGAATTACCTGTAACTAAAATGTCAACGTGTTCTCTCACAAGTAGTACACTGTGCTTCTTCTGAAGTATTCCTGGATGGGGTGGGGTTAGTGCCAGACCTTTATCTAATTCCTGAAAGCTGAAAATCTTGAACGTTTTTCTGTTAAAACATTAAACCTCAGCTCTGCTGATAAGGGCCCCAGAACACCAAGGCCACCAGACAATCTATATATTACTATACTGTGACAGACCACCACCACTCAAAAATACACTGCTTACATAAAGCCTCTTTTTAAACCAAGTTCCTATGTGAAAGAGGTATTATTATTTTTCGATGTACTTGTACTTGTAGGTTAACACTAGAGAAAAAACCCTCATCTACACTTGACTCTTGTCTGTACTTGTGTTCATTCCTTCCAAAAATTTAGATTTAAGAAATAGATTTAAGAATCCGTTTGCATGCTGCTGGTGTTTGAGTATTAGAGTCCAAATTAAATATTTCAACAAAAAACTTAACTGAAAATGTCTGGAATAATTCATCAAATAGTTTAAAAATGTGTGGTTTTTTTGTTACAGAGTTCTGTATCATCTCTCTTTGAGCACTATTTCCAGCCATTCTTTTGAGGGTCTGAGAGGAGTACAGAGAATGTAGGTATCTTCCACACATGAACATTCTTTCACTTTCAAACTAACTAACTCATCATTGTCTGTTTCATAATAAAGTGCTCTGAAAATTTAGAATTTCCATTTTTACAATAATTCTTTGTGGTGTCAAAATATATGGAATAACTGTTTGTTCTGATGTTAATACACACGATCAAAGATGTTTTTCCTTGCTCTGAATTGCTTTGTTTTATGTTGCAATTAAGTGAGATTGCTCAAAGTGTCACCCTGGAAACCATTGAGACGCTCGCTTTCAATGACCTGCCCAGTCTCTCTGAAATGTAAGTGCTTCTGTGGATTCATTTGACTTAATAATGATATAATAATGTCATATTACATCTGTGATGCAACATATACTGTATATTGACTTTTAGATCGATCCAGAACACAAGAAGCCTGACGCATATTGACAAAGGGGCATTTAACAACCTTCCAAACCTACGCTATTTGTGAGGCGATGTTTTAATATTGGTTCTTTATCATACATAAATAAATAAAAATATTTCAGTAAATGTTATCCTCCTTTTTAGTCAATTTAGACAATGCAGTAGTAATTTGCCAAAGCCTTTCACTGCTTCAAGGAAAAATAGTCAAAATAGTCAGTGTTATAAACCCCTATAAAATGTAAAAAAATGTTTCTCATTTGCACCTCCAGGAGTATCTCTAATACAGGGATAACGGTTTTCCCTGACATGACATTTATACATTCTCTTGAGTCAGATTTTATCTTGTAAGTATTCTATTCATTATTGTTATAATTCCAATCAGTTGGGACACAAACATCATAACCAATTAAGTATAAATAATTTTGTAGATTTAGTAGATTCATTTGTTCTCTTCAGCTAAATTTACAGTAATCATCATGGTCCGGTATTATTAGTATTAGTCATTTATCTTCCCAAGCCAAAGTAAAACCAACAGAAACAACATGAGACCCCTCTGGTGATACAACTTATATTTCTAACCAGTGTACTTACCCATTCATTGGCCGGTAATATGCTGGCACACAGAAAGGGCTATTTTCTGCCTCGCCACCATAGAGGAAGTCACACCTCAAGTGATTTCTGTACTACACTGAAAACTAAAGTTAAAAGTTAAAAGTTCTGCTGAAAATTAAAATAACATGTCAACTTTTATAAACAAGCAGAGTGCAGTTGCACTGTATGACCAGATGATGCTGCCAATATGCCATCTTATCCTATGCAGTTTTGCCATAAAGCTTTTTAGTTCATTATACATGTGGGATCTTAAATTGCAGGGACATCTGTGACAACCTTAATCTTCTGTCAATACCTCCAAATGCTTTTATTGGAATGACGAGGGAATACATTACAATGTAAGTGTTACATACTGCAGTTCTCAAAAATTTAAATATAAAGTACCAATAATTCCCTTAATAATTAAATGATACCTTTCTTTAATGATTCTGTTACAATTGCAGGAACCTGTACAACAATGGCATCAGAGAAATACAAGACTATGCCTTCAATGGGACAAAGATAGATAAACTGTATTTTCCTATATGTATTTTCTTTGTTTTCTTTGGAGATATTGGTTATGGTATACCACATTCACTGTGTTAATTTTATCCCTATTCTCTTTTTGCCATTGTATTACATGCAGGATATTAAAGAATAATCAAAAACTCAGTGTGATACACAGAGAAGCCTTTAAAGGAGCCACAGGGCTTGGAGTCTTGTAAGTGATTAAAGTCTTTAGAGTTACTCTACCCTTATGATGAACTATATGACCTTATAAGCAGAGATACTACAGTAGGCTATATGATGGAAAGTTGTAGACAAGCGTTTTAGATCCTGATAGCTTCATTGCTAAGAGAAGGAAGACATGTTAATGGTTTATGTTTTTTTCTGTACACACACACACTATAATCAGCTATTTTATTTTGAAAGCTATTTTATTTTGACATTGTATTTGCTTAATTCTTCACAGTATACTGAGGACAATTTCAGAATTGCATTGGAACGCAAGGATTAAAACTGATTATTTCATCCTTATCAGAAAATTTAATGAATGGAAGATATACAGATTTACATTAGCAATAAATACATAAATAATAAGATGGTTATTGTTGGACAGAATTCTTCAGCATTCTTCAGTGTTTTGAATGGTGATTACGCATTTTGCCTCCACTCATGGGTTTACAGTATGTATAAGCCCAAGAGGTCCCAATGAGGTCTTTACAAACAAACAAAAAAACACCATTTATGGGAGAGTTATCTTCCAAAGTCATAAACAGGTTCCCTGATGCTTTGTTTTGTCCTGGACCTGGGGAATACTAACAGTAGCCTTTTAGAGATCAGGCATTTTAGAGACTGTCTGCTCTGCTATTTCACAGAGATGTCTCTGCAACTGCAATTGGGAGTTTACCATCACTGGGACTGGAGTCAGTTCTGGTACTGTGGGCCCGGTCAGCATATGCCTTGAAGACACTGCCCCCGTTCCAAAGTCTCTTGAGTCTGCGTGAGGCCCACCTCACCTACAACAGTCATTGCTGTGCACTGCTTAGCTGGAATACACACAGGTAATGTGAAGTTAAAGAACAAGGACGAAACGCTGTGTGTAAGGTTTATTATAAGACAAAAAAATCAACACAATCAACAATCATAATATAGTAATTAGTAAAGTATTATAATAATAATATTTAAAAGACACTGAGCTATTACCTGATTTTTATTCCAGAGAATTCTCCAGAAACCCTTCTGCGAGTGCGAATGAATCGATATATTGTGATGAGATTACTCCATCGGTGATGTAAGAATTTTTTCTAGTTACTTATTTTATCCTCACCTTGACCAGCCTCTATAATGCCTCTATAACAATGCCTTTATAAGAATACCAATTGCACTTATCAGGCTATTGGCTATTTTTGTGCCGAAAGCAGAAATGGGTCAAAAATACTCCTCCTTCCTTGACTGATACCTTTGTTTTAGATAGTAGCCTATAACTATAAAATACTAACAATACAAAACTATACTATGATTACTAGCAGTACAGTAATCTGTTAAGGGTAATCTTTAAAAAAGTGTACTTCTAGACCTTTGTGTGGCAAGTAAATTTGGATTAAATATTTGTTTTGTGTCCAACCTTAATCATATGAGTTTACAAATGCAATGCATACTTATTCCCTTGAATGACAGGGTTCAAGGTGTTACTGGAGCTTCTTCAGACACCGCAGGATCTTTTTTATCCCATGAGGGGGATATACCTTTCTTTCCAGATGATGGTCTGTTTATTAAAGATGAAGACTTTGGCGACGTGAACTTTCAGTATCCAGAGCTAGACTTCTGCCAGTCCAAACCAAGCCTTCTGTGCACCCCTGGAGCAGATGCATTCAATCCATGTGAGGACATTGCCGGTTTCAGTTTTCTCCGTGTGGCTATTTGGTTTATCAACATACTGGCTATTGCAGGGAACCTGACAGTACTGCTAGTGATTTTTACTAGTCGGAACAAGCTGACTGTGCCGCGCTTCTTCATGTGCCACCTGGCTTTCGCTGACCTCTGCATTGGAATCTACCTTCTGATGATAGCCATTGTAGACCTGCGCACACGTGGTTTCTACAGTCAGCACGCCATCGAATGGCAGACGGGGCCTGGCTGCAGTGCTGCAGGCTTCCTGTCGGTGTTTGGCGGGGAGCTGTCAGTCTACACACTGTCTACCATCACCTTGGAGCGCTGGCATACCATCAGCAATGCTCTGCAGGTGGAGCGCCGTCTGGGTCTTCCACAGGCTGCGGGTATAATGGCAGCTGGCTGGCTGATCTGTATTGGAATGGGAATGCTGCCTCTGGTTGGCATAAGCAGCTACAACAAAGTCAGCATGTGCTTGCCCATGGACATAGAAACCCCTCTGGCTCAGGCCTTCATTATAGTTCTCCTACTTTTCAATGTGTCTGCCTTCCTTGTTGTTTGTGTTTGCTATGTGTCTATCTATTTAGCTGTTAGGAACCCTGAATTTCCTGGACGTAGTGCAGATACAAAGATTGCTATGCGTATGGCTGTGCTTATCTTTACGGACTTCCTGTGCATGGCACCAATCTCGTTTTTTGCCATCTCTGCTGCATTCAAGGTTCCCCTTATCACTGTTACCAACTCCAAGATTCTCCTCGTTCTGTTCTTCCCTATCAACTCATGTGCCAATCCCTTCATTTATGCAATATTCACCAAGGCTTTCAGAAAGGATGCCTATCAGCTCATGAGTGTCATGGGCTGTTGTAAAAGCAAGGCCAGTATTTATCGCATGAAGGCCTACTGCTCAGAAAATGTAATAAAGTATAGCTCTGACGCTAACAATAAGGGTCCTCGTGCAGTGCTAAGAAAGGCTGGCTTCCCAAGGCAGAGTCATCACCTAAAAGAAGAGAAAGATTTAAACTCAAGCCAACTGATTTTAGGAAATACAAATTGCTGAGCACCCATACACAACTGAGGGGAAACATACAGTTGTAGGCTACTGTGTTAATCTTTTGTACGCCTGCATTTCATGCTGCATTCTGTAAATGTGTCATGTTCTGTAATATTGTCATAGGGCCTATGTGATATAATGTATCATGAAATGCTTTGCTAGTACACTGTGATGTTGTTCAGTGCATATTCCCCCAAAGTTACTAACTGTGGACCCCGTCAAAGGCCCTGGTAAAACAAAAACACCTAAATAATTTCCTTTTGAGTATTTCAATCCAAATGAAAGAGTGAGAGTGTGATAAAAAAAAGGGATTCTTAAATGGCTGATAGATTGGGATTGGGACTCCAGTGCAGTTGTTCAAGTGCCAAAAAGTTCCACATGGTGGAGGAATTGGCCAAAAGACTTTAAAATCACGTTAGCCTTTTATAGGTCTCATGGGGACATATTAAGATATACATTTAAAAGACGTGTTGGTTGGTACTCATTTAATACTAGTAGGGTAAGGTAGCATACTGTAGTAAATTACTACCTTTGTAAATAAACATTGCCTAGCCTTTACTGCATAGTAGTCGTTTTTTAACACATTATGCTTACGTAAAAGACTGCCATACTACTGATAAGGAGGGTCAGTGTGTATAATGCATTATATTTTTCTTTATTTTTTTCTTTTCTGATCATTTGCAGTCAAGCGCCGCCTCCGTGAAATCCGTGCTGTGACGTAGACAAAAGTAAACTTTTTTCAACGAAATGTGAGCTCCTGGGTCAACAAGGCACACATGATGAGTAAAATTGACTACGGGGTGCGATGTTGACTATATTGCTGTGACTTTGTACGGACGCCTAGAATCTCTGTGATAAAGGATTGTGTTGTTTTGATTTTACGTGACCGCGGGACTTTGGGGAGAGAGAGGTCCTTGCCATACGTGCGCACGTTTGGCCATGGCTAATAAGACAACTTCAAGCTTGTGCTTATTTTTCCTCTCTGCAGCGACTAGCCTAGCCATTATTTTTGGAAACACAGTCGATGGTATGTTGTGTTGTTTACGTTAGATGTGTGTGTGCGTGTGCGCACGCGCGCGTGTGCGTGTTTGGGTATATTATATTGTTTGCGCTTTACGTAGAATTTACCCGTCAGTCTAAAAGTGGATAACGGCGTAATTTGCCCAATTTGCTAATGATTAAAGTTGTCATCTCTTTAAAATTGCGGTGTCGAATTTCAAAGATGTATTGGATAGCTACTGGATATAATACAATGTTTAGAGCTTTATTGTAACCAATGAGGTTAACATTTCTTCAAAATAGGTTTAAAATCAAGAAATCTCCCCTTTGACAAACCGATCCTGGACGTTCATAATACCCTACAACCAGTTAGTTATTTTTCAGGTGTGTTAAATTGCAGCCGGCTACCAAAGGACAGCATAATTCGGGGGTAGCCTACAGTACAGTATGTGTGACTGATAGTCTTATCAGTATATTTAAGGAAACATGTCCACTTCCACAGCTCTACAACATAGTAGTCCCTTGGCTGTTCAAGATTACCATCATGGGCGATTGGGACGGTCTCCCCTACCCACCTCCGAGGCTCTTATTGCAGCTGACCACGTTGTACAAGTATACTTGAGCCAAGATGAGATCAAACAACTGCGCTTCAAGCCCACAATAGGGTCAGTACAGCTGTTAGAGGGACACGAGGCCAAGTTCAACTGCTCCATTGACATTCCTGATGCCAGATTGGAGCCCACCATCATATGGGAAAAGAATAGCATGGAACTGGCAGCAAACATGCAGGTGATGATCAATGAACTTCTGTCCACCACAGATGGTATCACGACTCTCATCTCCACTGTCAGGTAATGGTGGTACGATCCACTGATGTGACCTACGCTTCATCAGGAATTTTCAAGTGAATGTTCAAAACAATCTGTGATTATTTTGATCAAAAGTAATTTAATTTATTTTATTTTATTCCAGCATTAACCCAGTGCAGAGAATAGATGCTGGGGAGTATTGCTGCAGGCTGAGTATCTCCAACACTGTGGTAGAGTCTCAGCCTATTATCATTCAGGTGGAAGGTGAGAGGGAATCTATTTTACAATACTATATATATTTAACCAATAACCACGTGTAATGCTCTAATCTAATGATATTTCTCACTTGGCATCTATTGCAAGCCTTAGCCTTTTTTTTTTACTTGTTCATAGGTCTGCCAACATTTATAAAGTCACCTCAGAATAGGAACGTAACACGTAACACACCGTTCACGTTGACATGTGAGGCCGTCGGACCTCCAAACCCTGTTAAAATCTTATGGATTCAAGACGGAACACATTTTGGGGATTTTTATGAGTTTTCTAGCAACTACACTGTGCCAGGTAAGTCGTCACTACACACACACACAATGTGCTGCATGTTCTGAGTGTCCTACTGTACTTTAGTGCTCAACACTACACTCCTATTGTTACAGGTATAACCATCCTGATTTTGCAAGTTTCACTTCTGCGATTTTTTTATTTTGTATATCAGTTTGAGAACATAGGAAGTTCCCAGACTGATATAGAAAGTGAATATTTGTCAGCCGGTTACAGGACCATCGACCAATCAGCGTCAGTAGACGCTGTCAGTAATGAAGAACCTGTGCTCGGAAAATTGTCCCCACGTAGGTCTTGTTCTGATTGGTTGAAGGTGATTACAATTGTCATCTAGCACCTATATTTGAAAATGACTGTCTCATTTTTATTGTTCTGATTTGTTAATTGACACCTATTGGCATTGCCTTTATAACAAACAGCTTAGAATGGAAAGTTTTCAGACTTATACACAAACTACAGTACTTGCTAGTTAGAGCAACTATATTCACCACTACTACAGATAAGATACTAAATCAGTTAATTGGTGAATTAGGTTAATTTCCTCATTTTAGATTTGATAAAATTCATTTGTCAATGACCCAAACACATGTTTGGGTCATTGACAAAGCAGGGCAAAGTGGAATTTGTCTGACACAGCCCAATTCGTCAGTGGTTTGCATTCTGCCATGTCTCTGCAACCTCAGCATATGCACTCTGCATACTATTGGTCTGACATTGGCTAATTTCTATCAATCCCATTACTTTGAAAATAATTAGCAAGTTAAAAGATGACTCTAGGGATATTTCCAATAACATAAACAATGGCAGGGAGAACTTAAAAAAGCAGGGCAACATGATCATTTCCCAAATGTAGAGCATACAGGATTACAATTTCCAAGACATAATTCTGTAAGCAGTTTGTTGCCTGCACTTTGTTGTTGTAAGCATAAACTCCTTCCTGTGCACCCCCTTGATTTACCACAAGCTGTAGGCTAAACATTCCCGTTAAATCCTCTAGCTGATGCAGGCAGTGCACCACAGTTATAATAAAGTTGGAAGCTGAGGGGTTAAAGGTTCACAGTAATGCTTTGGTCCAGCGTGTGCAAGAGATCGGGCAGTAAAGGGATGGCGGCTGCACAAGGACACTGTTCGGGGGTTGGCTTCCAGGACAAAGGATCTGATTCACGAAACACCCCACTAGCCTGCGAGGAGGGGCTGGGAAAGAGGCCTGCTTGGCTACAGGCTGGCAGAGCTTGGCTTTATCTAAATCACTGCATATACTAAATATTGGCAATAACATAGAGTGAACCCATCATCATGCGTAATCACCAGTGTCTTTATTACAACCAATGCTTTCTGTCATTAAGGGGTGGGCTGGTATATATGACATATCTTTGATTTTTTGTTAAAATAGTAATATGGATAAATATGTTAGCTCCAGTTTGATGGTCTATCCCAAAAGAACAGTCTGCTCCAAGGAACATTTCTGTGTAGGGCACACAGGTTTGGCCTCCGATCTTTCCAAATACAAAGGGCTAGACAATTTGCATAAGCACTGCATGGGACTGTAACCCTATGTGACAGGGGAATAAGTGTAGCCGTATTAAATGCCTGGATATGAAGATGGAAAAATCAAATACATCCTAGGCCGACTAGCAAAATGGAATGCTTCCAAACCTGATAATTACAGGCTGCTCAATCTGAAATGCAAGACTAACATGGCATCTGGTAGTTTATAGATTATAGGTCCTTCATCTTTCACTGAATTTCTCCCTTATTTTCTGGTCTATTTCTTGCATGCAATAAAAAGTAGAAGATGTCTTAGGTTAATCTTTGCTGGTTCGCATTTTCTGATTATACTGTGTGCAAAAAAAAAGATTTGTCTTGTGTGTAATGAGCCATGAGTATGAGACTCACTGGGAAAGCAATCTATATTTAACCTTCAGGCGAAAGTAGCAACAAAGTTACTAAATTGGCCCTCTGGTTAGTCCTTTTCTAAAGATTGAGGAACATTGTTTATGACTTCTCCAGGCTGCTGTGTTTCACCAGCAGTCTTTAGTGCTCCTTTCCCCCTGAAATGAGAGGTTGGTTTATTTGTGTATTATTTGAAGAGATTGTGTTGAAGAGTGCTGCTAAAGATCCAGATATACTGTACTTCTCTGGCTTATACAGTTTAAGTATCCTGATCACATGTTGACACTTGATATGTCGGTGTTTTATCTTTGTGGAAAGTGAAGCCCTTATTGCCCAGCTGTACCAGGCAGATTCTCAAGATAATATTAAATTAATTAAGATTAAATGGTTTGTGGAATGTAAACAAAACATGCTGTTTCCATCAATCTCCGCATAAACGAACAGCAATACTTATAATAAATTATTTTTGTAATGACATGGGGGGCCAGCTTCACAGAGGTTATCTGCAGCTGTTAAAAGACTGGAATTGTGTGTCCAGGAAAAAAAGAGACCAGGCAGCAGTCTGAGTACATAATGCTTGAGAGGCTCAATTCTAGCTCACTGCACCTGGTACTGCTGTGAACTTTGAAAGACTAAAGGAGTGACCTATCTGAGATGTGTTTTTATGTGCCTTTTAGTTGATCTGGTTTACCCACTATAGCTTATGCTGCGCTCATGCAGCCGACCTAATAGTTCATCGGTTGTTAAAAATGTAACTTGCTGGATGTTGTGTTTGTGTGAGTGCGTTTGACAAACAATGGGCAATAATCAATTGTCTATCGTGCAAGAAAGTGTGACACTGTCCAATGCTAACATTCCATATGTTTAACTGCAGGTGTGGACAAGTACACTCAGTTCAGTTGTGAAGCTCACAACACCAAGGGTGTCAGTACCTCAGCAACAGCCGAAATTAACATCAAAGGTAAAATGGCGACCTTTTCATGCCGCTCAGCTCTGTTAACATTCCAATGACCCTACATCCCTTTGTTAACTGGGAGTGATTAATTATTGGTATTTGGTGTTTGGTTGTTCATAGTACTTCCTGGTCCTATCTCCAACCTTACGGTGATGGAGAGATATTCAAACAAGCTGAACTTGAGCTGGACACCTGGACATGATGGTTTTTCCCCACTAACTAAATGCCATATCAGGGTAAGCCCCGTCTTTGTCCGACTGCTTAACATCGGTCATTTGGTGATCTTCAAAGGTCCCTCATGCTTTCTTTGTGCCTGCCAATAGGCAACAAAAAAAGAGACAAGAATAAGATAGAAACTTTTAATAAGTTATGGAATGCTTTTTCCCTTTTATACAAAAACATATTTATTATAGTTTCACAAATAAACATCACACAATTCATATGTACTGTACATTTGAAGTATACGTACACTTCAATTCTATGTCTTCTCACTGCTTCTTCTGTCAGCGGAAAGGCGTTGTCTTTGATAACGAGTCAAAACTGCTCATTTACACAACGTAACTACGCTCGTTTGAGCCCCTTCTCCTGAAAATTTTAAGGGTTCTGCAGTGGTTTCATATTGGCGAAGTGACAGAAAATCTGTCCAATCAAATAGACGAATTTCAAAATAGGGGGCGGGATTCTAAGTTTTGCACCAACAAGTTTGTGGGAGAAGGGGTTACATACTGTACGTCAAAAATCACACGCACACACACACACACACATGCTCATGAGCCTTACTCTAGTTGGGACAGCGGAATGGTTGCACACAGGATGTACTGCATTGATCGTGCAGAATTAACTTAATATTATGCATGTTTAAGGACAGTTATGCAGAAACAAGAATCAAATAAAATATTCTTAATATTATAACAACAATTCAGGTGAGCAACAATATAACATTTGACAACTGTCTGAATGATCAATTGGTGGGGCAAGGTGGTGGAGGTATAAAACATTTTTAAAATGATTATTTCCTGTTGTATTTCTGCTTCTGGTGGGGTGGTCGTGGCTTGATCCAGCTGCATGGGGGGGCATTGAGGGGAAATGCCCCCCAACAGTAATATAATTCACATTTCCTTGAAGAATAATACAACTACTATACTGCTACCCCCCTCCCCTCCCCTCTTCTACACTCACTGTTCCGCCGGTGCGTTCTCACCTAGCTAGAAATTGAAACGCGGCAATAGCTGTTAAAAGTTTTTTCCCCGATATGGATATTAGAAAATGGTTTAAAACCAAGCTGCTCCACCCGAACCTGGGCATTTGGGATCACCATGACCACCCTCAAACTTAGACTCTGGATCTGCTGCTGCATCTAGGACTGCTTCAAGCACGTCCTCTATCAACAACAAAGTAGGCTAGATGCTAATATGTTATAGTCTACTGCCATATGTGGGTGAATATGTTTAGAAAAAGGTAGCTACAGTAGGTCTACTTACTTAGCGGTCTTGGTTGTTAGTTGTTGCGTTCATTTGGATAACTAAAATATGTGTAGGCCTATCTACAAATGTAGACTGATGTTCCCTCCAAATAGAATATGCGGCATAAACCATATAGAACCATATAAAAATGTGCCCACCCATTGAAAATGAATGCCCCCATGATGAGTTTGGTCTGACGCCGGCTCTGGGCGCCCAGTTTATGCACTGTACACGTCTAATATATCGCCTCTATATAAATGTACAGTATATACAGTACATACTCATACTTTACTGTACTCTATGCTTTATCCAAGGTAAAAGAAGTCAGCCGGAGGAGAGGGGAAGTGACGACCACTAGGTTTGTCAATGCCTCAGTGCCGCCATTCCAGTACATGGTTCCAGGCTTGCAGGCTATGACATGGTACAACCTGAGTGTCTCCTGTAGCAACGAGGTGGGAGATTCACCTGTCAGTCTGTGGATCCAGAGCAACACCACAGAGGGAGGTGGGTTCACTCCAAAAAACACAGAGCAGGTTCAGGTTTGATTTTTGTTTGAGCCACTTGGTCCCAACTATTCAGATTTCTTCCCTAAAAAATGCTTCCGTTTGATTGAAGGAAAAATATATTCAATGTTATGCTCTACATACAGCCCAGTGAATTGCTCCTGCTGGAGAGCAGCTCCTTCTTGCTCTTCATAATTGCTTATAAGGTTTCAGGAAAGGAGTGAGACTTTTTTTCCTCCCTTCCTTGATATACTAAATTTATAGAGAAGAATAACTAGAAGTTACGGAAGTAACAACAGTTCACCTTTGAAATATGTTTCGATCCTCTTATCCGGAGGGATCACATAGGAAATAGTGGTCTCATGGAGAAAATACGTGCTTCTAACTGGGTGGAGCTGCTTCCAGTTTCCTTCCTGAAAGAACCGTGGGGGATACTTTTGTTGACAGATTTCATATTTCCCTGTGTCACAACTTTCTAATTCTTGTACCAAACCAACACAGATGCAATTGGTCTGTTTTTTTCAGTGATAGTAGGCTATTATTTTCTTGATTGTTTGATTATTGATATGAAGCCACTATTATCCTTTTAGTGGTATATGTGGTAGTATTGTTGTTGTCACACAGCATTATTGTTTTTAAGTTGTTAATGCCATCAAGCATTACCTCAATGCTCAACCTTCTACCCCTTTCTTTCCCTCTGTCGTCATGTTCTCAGTGCCATCGGTTTATCCCCGTAACATCACCTTGCAGCTGAATGGCTCCATGCTGGTTATCAAGTGGAGACCTCCGCCAGCTGACAAGATTAATGGCATATTGCGCGGTTATAATGTTATTCTGAGATATGGAACACAAGTTGACAAGGTGAGCTCAACAAGAGTACTTTTAAATGAGTGAGATGTTGAGTGACTAACTAATGACTAATATTACTGAATGATTCACAGTGAAAGGTCAAAAACATTGTAATTGTAAAAACAGGATTACGGAGGTCCCTTTCCCCATTCTCTGTCTAGAACAACAGTTTTGGTCCACACCCTAGAATCAACAATGCAGGGAATGTGGGTTTTCATTGAAATATGTCTTTTAGTATTCTCTGCTTTGGGCCTCTACAGTACTTCTCATAGAATCTGTCCATGTCTGCTTCTAATCATGTATGAGTTAGTATATGGATCTAATGTTAATTTGATCTGTCATAATAATAAAGTCATAATTAGTCTTAATTAAAAATGTCACTTAAATTACTTTTACCATCCCACATCAACAAACTTCCATGTCATCTTATAATTATATTGCCATCTACCCTGACATGCCGGTGTCAGTTCTTTGATGGCGCAATGATCTATTTCCTGTTTTCCCTATCTATAGTGGTTAAAGGACATTGACAGTGTGAAAACTAGAATTGGTGTTCTTTTTTGTTCTGCATGTGATTATGAGTCACGGTTGAGTAAATGGGATGTGAATACAATTGGATATGTAACGTAGACCCCCAATGTGTATTGTCCAGTCTAGTGGTGATGTCATTGGACACAAAAAGGATTTGTTCAAACTCTAGCCATCACTGGGAATGTGTGTAAATGCCAGTTTGTTTGCTTCTGAAGGTGTTCCTGGAGTCTCGTCATAAAATAAGAAATTACTAAAACATGGCAATCTTTTGCCACCAGTGTTTTCCAATTAACACGCATGCTACAAATGTAAACTACTATTCCATTTGTGAATATACTTTAATGAAATGTGAAAAATGTAAAGTTTCCATTCTCTCACGCACATGACACAACATTGATCATGTGCTTTACTGTGTTTTTAGTCAGGTTTTTGTAAAGAAGAAGCTCAGATGTTGTGAAATCGAGGGTACTGTCTGTCCTGTTACTAATTGTCTCTCAGCAGCTGATCCAGTCTCCTTCCCTTTTTGTAAGGGAGTTTTAGCACACATAGACACACACTAGACTAGTCAACTAGTCCAGTGCTACCCAAAGTAGGGGTCACCTAGTACTCCTCTATCTGCCTCTTAATTACATAACGACTAGTCGACCACTATTATGAAAAACTTGGCAACATCATCAGTAGTCGTGAAACCCCTAACACACGCAAATTTTGTTCAATGTGGACATTTTGCTGTTGTGTATTAATACACTTCCCTTAGCATGTGACCTGTATCCCCAGAACAGTGTCTCTATAAGGGTAATGATTAACATCTAAGAGTAATCTGCACAAAAACTATATTTTAAGCTGATTGTGTGTCGATTCAGATTCACAGCTACACAACCACAACCTCTGTGGCTCTGCATGAGTTCAACACAACCTACAGTGTGGAGGTGGCTGCATGCACACAGGCAGGGAGTGGAATGGTCAGCCCACCGGTCCCTCTCTTTGTGCCAGCGAACAGTAAGCTTCTGTCATCTTCTCTTTTCATCTTCTGGAAATAGTTAAAGGTACACTCCTTGATTTGGCTATGCTCTCACCTTTCTCCCCCCCCCCCCCTACAGCTTGTGCTTCAAACATAAATGGGGAGCGGGGTGTGGAATGTGTGGTTTTGGAGATGCTATAGCACAATCAAGGAGTGTACCTTACAATGCAATAAAAGCTGTCAAATTGTTTTACGCTGATGGTTTTCATTACACTGTAACAAAGTTAATATAACCAGGTTGATAGTTTTCCATCTTAAAAAGGAGACAGACAAAATGTGGATTCGAGTTGGTTATCAGAAACAGATAATACTGCAATGTAAAACTCATCTGAAAATGGTCAAATGTATTCATAGAACTACACATTTGAAAAAAACTATTTTCATATGACACCATTATTAATGAATCTATGTTGCCCATTCTGTTTTGAATCCTCAACAATACGCGCATTCTAATTTCTTGACTCATGACAACCTCAGTTAGGAGAAACCCGTAAATAGTGGACTTTAAATCACTGTCTATAATTTGTCTTTCCTGTCCCAGATGTGGTCATCTCTCCATCACCCATTCCTGACACCAGAGGTTTAGACTCGGTCTATGTTGTGCTGGGCGTGGTGTGCGCTATCGTTCTGCTGCTGGTAGTCCTTTGGGTGGCTATATGTGTATACAACGGGACCCTACACACATGGTTTGGGTATGCTGACACACTCCCTCTACAACAAAATGTTAATCTAATCAACAAAGCTACTTCAATGTTTGATTTATCTTCCATTGGGAGACTGACTCAGTGCCGTTCTGTCCTTCTTTAGTTGCTCTCTAGTTCTTCTTTATCTGGATGAAATTTGAATTGATAATGTCTGCTTCAGCAAGGCCTTTCAGTAAACCACCCCCTGTGGAGAACTGTTTCAGGACCTCAAACCTTCCAGACTGTTAATAACCTTGCTTTGCTTTCTCTTAATCATCACCAAAGCATGACATGGTGCTGAAGCCGTGGTGCTAGAGACAAACAACTATGCTCCCCTTTCACAGCTGTCACTGTTATTCATTATATATTCTGTGACTCAGTCTTGCCACCAAGGACGCTGATAAGAGTGTGTCACCGGCTGTTACTCAAAGAGAAAAACAATACCCTACAATCAGCAGAGTCTTCTCAAACTATCCTGTGTAAAAAGCAGGTGCTTGTGGATGTTAGTGAGTCACTCATTTGTTTGTCCCCTTGTTTTCTCATTTGCATTCTCTGTCGCCCCTTGTAGGCGGCTGTTTGGAGGTGAAGAAAAGCTGCAGCCCTTGGTACAATACACAGTTCAGAGATCCTACAACCGATCGCCTATTGAAATCACCCGTATGTTTGCAAAAATTGTTGTGGTAGGAATTGTTGTGGTGTTCCTTTACAGATGTATTTGAATAGTAACCTGAATGTGTCCTGTGTACAGTTGGAAACCTGGGAGTTAGCGCTGAACTTCAGGCCAAACTCCAGGATGTTATGATCACGAGAAACCTGCTTTCTATTGGGAAAATTCTTGGAGAAGGTAAGGGGCCAGCTACCTAAGATGTAGCCAAATGAAAGGGGTAATGTATATTTATTGGCCAGAAGGGGCAGAACACAAAAAGGACGGGTCCATGTACTGTCTAATCACATGTCTCGGATTTGTATTAAAAGACAATGGTGGGTCACCTTTTGCTTAAAGTAGCTCCTCTGAAACAAATTGTGCTCAGCAATTAGGGGTATGGCCAAAGCCTTCTGTAACAGTATATGTAATCTTACCTCATCGTAAGGGTATATATCACAATATAATATTTCTTACTGTATATTAACACCATATACAGCTTTTCTGACACTGTTAATTTCAACAGGTGAATTTGGTTCTGTAGTGGAGGGACATTTAAAGCAACAAGACGGAACATCACAAAAAGTTGCTGTGAAGACCATGAAACGTGAGCATTGTCTTCCTTTGACCATAACGCACAAAGGGCGCATTATAAAAATATTTACCTCTTTAAAATATGAACATTTACAATTTTTCTCCAGTGGATAGCCTTTCCCAAAGGGAGATAGAGGAGTTCCTGAATGAAGCAGCCTGCATGAAAGATTTCAACCACCCTAATGTCATTCGTCTCCTAGGTAGGATCACAGCCTTTGTAACATTTTCAACCACATCCATACCAGCACTGGTACATTTTTATATGGGTAAAACGGCGTTTTGACCACGCATTTGTTTACGGAATCACACTTCCTCTCCGCTCATGCAGACTACGATGAGGTAAAAAAAAGGAAAATTTTTGATTCAGACTTTATTTTCAAATAACTAAAAACAGTCTTGGTTTTATGCTGTCAAGTTTAAAAAGACAATAAATTATATACAGTATACATGTCCGATCTACGTATTTTTTTTTACTACTGATATGTAGGCCCACATATTATAGCCAAGTTCCTACAGTAGGTCCGGTGTTATGCACTTTTTCTACTCCCCACTAAAATCCTGCCGATGCCAAAATAGTATAGTCATGTGATCATGTCATCTTGCAAGGGAGGTCAGCATTTCTGAAAAGCTCAATTTTAGCTGTCCATACTAGGCGGCAAACCCAGCGTTTTCAGATTTATCCACTTGGGAGAGCGTTTCTGAAAAGCTCTGGTTTCAGTGCTGGAAAATGCCAGATTAGATTCACAAAGATTTCGTTGTCTTTGTACTCTGCACAATGACAATACAGTTGAATCTAGTCTAATCTAATCTAATTAATGTGGATGGAATGCCAAAACTGAGATATAAAGATGCATTTTCAAACGAAACCGTGCTAGTGTGGACAGGGTCCGTCTTTGCTAAATTTCACTCTATGGGTGACACTGTAGATATTTAGCTTTATTGTCAAGGCCTGTGTAGGGTTTTCTCATTTGTGTCGGTATGTAAATCATCTCCCCCCACCGTAAAGTTCACACCCGCCGCAGCCACATAACCCCCCAGTACGCATTCCAGACCCCCTAGCTAGGTTCAACAGTTCACAAGTGCAGCAAAGCGTTGAGTTGAGAGGGTAGTCAGGGTTTTGTTTTGAATCACATCCCTTGCACATTGTGTCCCCATATTACTTTAAGTCTTACATTTAAATAAAGTAACTTGTATTTATCAAGTATAATTATCCTTAATATCCATATGGTGCTCTGAATGCCTTTTGCATTGTTATTATGTGTGTTGACTTGTTCCTGTTAGGTGTGTGCTTAGAAGTGGGGTTTGGAAACTTCCCGAAGCCCATGGTCATCCTTCCCTTCATGAAATATGGAGACCTGCACAGCTTCCTGCTACGATCTCGCCTAGGAGACAGTCCGCTGGTAGAGAGCTCTCTTACTTTCTCTGTCTGTCAACTGTTGCCATATCCATATCAGAAGCAACAGTTAAAATCAACAAACATTCATTAAAACGTTTATTTTTTTGTTTTTGTTGTGTCTAAATTTGTGTTTTTATGCAGTTCTTGCCCACTCAGACGCTTTTGAAGTTCATGGGGGACATCGCTTTGGGTATGGAGTATCTCAGCAGTCGTAATTTTCTGCACCGCGACCTGGCCGCCCGCAATTGCATGTACGTTTTTCTTTTGATTATTTTTTAGTGGAGACATTGGATTTAATGGATGTTTTGTTACAGCTGGTTATTGTATTAATTTGTTCACCTTGTATAATCAGTAGACTAGTGTTAAGGCCTTTGCACACCAATGGCTCGTTTCCACTGAGCGGTATAGTACAGGTCGATACAATTCGGGATGGTAAACCCTGATCCGGCTTGTTTCAACCATCAACAGTACCCTTCCTTGATAGGCGGAGTGCATACCGGATCGCGATAGCCGCGTCAAATGGCTTGTTTCCAACAAGCGGTACAGTAGAGTTTGTTTTGGTATGGTACAGGCAAAAACCTAAAAGGCAGGGGGTACAGTTAACAGGTTCCATACATCGCTTGAAGCAGGTAACAGGTTCACCCGAATATAGGCTAATTAATGTAAAATTTGATTTAAAAGTTTAAGTGTACAGAACACTGTTGCTGTACGGATTTCAATCAATCACTGACCTCACGGATTTCAGTCATGTTAACTTGACAGGTATGCTATTAATTAGCCTTGATTTGTATAACGTTTGTTGAAGCAGTGAAGAAAATGCAGAGGAACCTGCGAGACACAACGAATAAAAATAAAAAAACACATCGGACTCAGTGTGCAAGGTTTCTGTGCTTAACGACTTGGTATGCATAGACCATTACCTGATTTGACAAGTTTTTCACATTTTGAAGAGCCAGTTTCTTCTCTGTCTTCTAGGCTGCGGGATGACATGACGGTATGTGTGGCAGATTTTGGATTATCTAAGAAGATCTACAGCGGGGATTACTACAGGCAAGGCAGAATTTCCAAAATGCCCGTCAAATGGATTGCAGTGGAAAGTCTGGCAGATAGAGTTTTCACTGTAAAGAGTGATGTGGTAAGGCTCTTCAGCTGCTACTGTCTACTGTCGTCAGCAAGCACATTGCAGCCAGCTAATCATGTGTCACTGGTTGCTATACAATCCTTCCCCAATACTGTCCTTTCAGTGACCTCAAATTGTAATTTATTCTATTCTATATCATTTTATATGCTTCCGCTTTTTTTACAGTTTCTTTTCCACCCCTCCCTCCCCCCACCAACACCGTCCAAACTCACATACTGTAAAATGTGATAGAACTGCATGGCTTCCTGTTAATAGTTTCCAGATGAAAAACAAACGACTAGCACACCAGGCCATGACACATTAGCTCTAATTTAAACAACTGTGTGTAAAAAGTATAAAAAGTACTGACACTCCAAATATTTGATATATATATATCTATATATATATATATATATATATATATATATATATAGTACAGTGTATATACTGTATAAAGTGTATATGTGATGAAACACTGTTCAAATTAAAAATGATTTTCCATCAAATGCAGTGGGCATTTGGTGTTACCATGTGGGAGATTGCTACGCGGGGCATGACGCCGTACCCTGGTGTCCAAAACCATGAGATTTATGACTACCTTTTAGAGGGTAACAGACTGAAGAAACCAGAAGACTGTCTGGATGAGCTGTGAGTATTTTTTGTTTTATGCTGAAGGAATATCAGGTTTAAAAGCGTTAGTGTGTATTAATGGTATTCGGGAGTTCCTGTAACACACACATACACACACACTGCATGGGTGTGCGCATGTGAGAGTGTGTGGCCTCCCATTGTGGGCTTCAAATTTGCATCCAAACACAATGGCAATGTATTATTTACACTCATTTACTGTGTCTTCATAAATTCTTAACTGGCAAATAATAGACGACTGGATTCTAAAACAAGGATCTTTACTAATGAAAAATATACTCGATTACACTGAGAAATCTGCATTCACGTGTGGTCTATCAGTAGCGCCAATCACACACATTCGTTATCACTGTCCACACTAAACTAAACTAAACATTATGGGTAATGCAGTCACTTTTCATTTTACATGGAACTTGTAGTTTTAACTCTTTTGTTGTGTTTTGTTTCTTATATACATGAATAAATAAAATAAAAATCAAACTAAATATAATAAATTCAATCTCAGTGTGCATTCACAATCAACATAAAAGTTACAACATTTACATTTGCACACAAGGCCCTTGAACTCTTCCAGACAGATGAATGTAGCAATGGTTTGCAGCACATTCCAGGCTTTAAGGAACTCTCCTAGCAGTGTAAAGGCCCTGGATACTGTCAGCTGCAGCCACCTAGTGGAGCGTTTCTAATGACTGGAGTCATTTAAAGGAGAACAGACTGCAGAGATAAAGGACATTAAGTTGTCTATGCAAATAAATATTAAACCAATAAATAAATAATAAAGATCAAATAATAAAGACATAAAAAGAAGATTGAGGGGTGTGCCTACCGGATGAAGATGTTATCCTATGAATTAAGCGTTTTCTTCCGATTAGTAAAGCTACTTCTGTTGTTCCCATGCATCCAGGTATGAGATCATGTACAGCTGCTGGAGGGCGGATCCACTGGACAGACCGTTCTTTCCTCAACTGCGTGTAATGCTGGAGAAGCTCGCAGAGAAGCTCCCAGAGTCTTTCAGCAGGGAGGACATCATCTATATCAACACCAGCTTTCCCGAGGAGGACCCTGATGGCGAGGCACCTCGCGCTGAGCTTCCCGTTGTCACCTCGTCCCCTTCCTGCAGCCACGAGTTTGCAGCAAACGCGGTGGTTACTGCAGACATTCACGGGAGCTTGGAGGACGAGGAAGAGGAGGATGATCGCTATGTTGTCGTTGTCTCCTCTAATCCAACCATGAGGTCGTCCTCGGCGGTGAACACTCCACTTCTGTCTGGTGATGGTACAGGTCAAGCAAACGGAGGCACAGATGGTGATGTTACAGGGATTGAGCACCACTTGAATGATGCAACTCTCCTGCTCTGAGCTTTAATACCTGTGGAACTGAATCTGTTTTTTAAAATACCATTCCTAGTAGTTAACATTATGCATCATGACACTTGAAGCACTGTGATCTTTCCTAACGTGGAATATCGTCAGTTGGGATTTTTAAGTTCCAACAAATTCATGAGTAATGTACAGAATGTATAAACATTTAAGATGTTTAAGATTTACATTTCTATAAGCTTTATGATGATGAACTGTAAATAAATACTGTAATTAATTATGTGTTTGTGGTATTGAAATGGTGAAATGTACATTTATACAATTATCTTGTATACTGTAAAAAGTTGTATATGATTTTCATTGACTGGCTTATAAAATGTTTATGGCAATTAAAATGATTTATATCTGCCTTGCTTTTGGCTTAAGGATAACTCTGGTAACAACACCATTTTAACTTTTAATCAATTCAAAATTTTATTCTCACTAGTCAGGATGGTAATTCAAGATATCATTCTTACTTGTAGAAATTGTATTTCACAATATCTACAACTTTGATTGTGCTAGTCAAAACAAAATGTAAGATATCTTAAATCTAATGCCAATTGTGGATATCTGTAATGCTATTTTTACTAATGTCAATGTATTTTGGATATCCAAAATTACATTAGGGATATCTGGAATTATTTTATTTTTGGATATCTGAAATAAAAATTATGACTAGTAAGAATTGGATTGTAGATATCTGAAATGGGAGTTTCTCCTAGTAAGAATTGTATTGCAGATATCTCAAATTGAAAGCCCAATACACATGAATGGCGAAAGTGACGTAATTTGTCCTAGGAAGAATTACGTCACTTGAATTACATATATCTGCAATATATATCCAGTCTAGCTGTTTAATGTTAAAACGGCCTGCTATACCTTTCATTTTGAAACTATATTTGCTTCTCATGATATGTGCTTAATTTCGTTTAGGCTAGGTAAATTTAGATAAGTGTTAAACGGAAGTCACATGCACAATACTCCATCATTTTATATTTTATTTGATCTGTATCTGTTACCCATGTCTGTATTATAGACCTTGTACGTCAAAGCGCTACGTACAGTGACGTAACTTACTATACGCCCTCCGTGTCATGCGGAAGTGTCAAACCGTAAACATGGCTGCTACTGTGAAGATGAGGACGTGGAGCGGTCCGGCTAGAATAGTTTTAAATCCGTGGATAATTCAGATTCTCTCTGCGGTTTTGCTTAGTCACATAGATATGGCAATAGCAGCACCAGAGCTGGGCCAGTGGAGTATTACATTTGTCAACGTAAGTTGTTAGATAATTGAAAATACATGATAATGAAGAACAAGCTACGGATAGCTCACGCTAGTTAGGCTAGCATGCTAAAAACAGCAGCCCTGACAGTATTATAATAATTGGAATGTACGTCTTTTCTGGCAACAAATGTATCAGATCTTGTGATTC
Source organism: Percopsis transmontana (assembly GCA_025447815.1). Lineage (NCBI taxonomy): Eukaryota > Metazoa > Chordata > Actinopteri > Percopsiformes > Percopsidae > Percopsis > Percopsis transmontana. The sequence continues at coordinate 4,996,560 of JAOEHI010000007.1, read as the reverse complement.
AGTTTAATTGGGCGGTGGTGGGCGGTGACAGGTTAAGGTGGAGTGTCACTAACAGAAGGATCTTAGCTTACTTCCTGCTGTTGCCTTTAGCTTTCTTATAACACCTAAAGCTATCATTTAGGTGATGAAGAGAAAGTTATACACGTTGAAGACTTTATATCTCTCATAGAGGAATGTTTTTCTCTCTACTTACTGATCCTAATTGCGTTGTTTTGGTAAAGGTGGCTTAAACATTTCAATACATTAGAGAAATGCAGGCGAGCAATTTTCTGTCAATAAAAAATACGTTGGTAAGGGCCTAACCTGGTTGTTGGTCACTATTGACACCACTGCCTAGACTTCAAGGAGAACTAACCTTGCAAGACTATCAATAATGAATGTAGCAAATAGTTTCCTACTCTATATCCAGTTGCAGTGTAATATGAGTTGCTTCTAGTTATCCGTCTCAGGTTCTTATGTCCACATCCCCTCACCGGTTCTCACAGAAACTGCTTCTCTCTTCCACAGACGTCTCGACCAATATTGTTGAGGAAATCAATGTATAAGGACACTGACATTAAATTGAAAGGTATGGCAACATGAATAACATTACATAGAAACATTAGTGTACATTGCTGTTTGACTTGAGAGCTAAACAAGGCAGCAATAGCTTTATACTGTAGTGCCCAATGTCTTTCCCTGGTGCTAATTATATTCTTCATTCATAAGTTGTGTCTTTCGGCTGTCCAGAGGAGGTGACCTTTACCATTCAGTGGTATCTAAAATTCTATCCCTGTCACAATGAATTTAATAACATTGAAGTAAGTACAACATGGTCAATTACTACCGACCGTAATCTGTTTTATCAAGTTTCTTTTGCGAACCTGGAGAAGCAGACTGAATTGTTTGTCATTATACTTAGGAAATGTATGAGAGAACACCTTTGAGTCGTGGGGAGAGCATGGATCCCAACCCTCTTGCGCAAGGAGAGTACATTGAACATAAACACAAGCCCATAACATGCAACAGTGGGATGCACTCCTTTGTCATGCTACATGTAAGAGTTTATTAATTCTAATTTCCTATTCTTGTCATTCCTCTCACCTACTTGACATAGCTGCTCATTATAACTTTCTCTGTTTCAGAAAACAAAAGCTGATCCACGTACAGTTGTTGAAGGTGCACTGCCAGTAAGAAAAGATAAATATCTTGAGCGTTTGATAGGCATGTAGGAGTCAGAGTAAATATCAGCTGTGGTATTATTAGCAGTTCTGAATACCCTTGTCCCACTTGTACAGGCAGAGTTCCTCATCTGTAAGCTTGTGCATGGACTATTAATTCTATATCATAGGATGGGAAGATTTAAAGAGTCTTATCTTTTGTCATATTCCAGGATGAAGATGACAGTAAATGGCTAACTGAAGAGTATGACAGTGGCAACAGTAACAGTAGTGTAAAGCCTAAAGACGACGTCATAACAACCACATGGAAGGATGGGCCTTACATACTAGTTGTCAAGATTGTGTCAGATAAACCGGAGGCCAACTGGAATTTAACGGGTGAGATGGTATAAAGAATAATTGAAAGTGGTCTGTAGTACATTTAATATATGAATGTCAGTTACAATTACTATCATTGCCAGCCTCTGCCATTGTTCTGTTTGCATTATATACCTAGTATTTGACCAACTCTGGATTTTGTTTTTTCAGTCAATGTCATTATGAAAGGCACCCATGGGTTCATTTCTATCACAGAATGGCCTCTTATGATTGTAAGTAGATGCTTTATTCATAGTAGAGTTATATTTAATTGTTTAGTGCAAATTATGCATGTCTATAATTTAGTTGCATCATAACAAGAGTTCCAAGTAAATGTATCCAATGCCTTTGGATCGCACTGACTTCCTGTGAAGTTCTTGTGTAAGATGTGCTTCCCAGTTGTAATATGAATGGTGGTTTATTGCTCTTTGTGTGCACTATGTAACACCTCATGCTCTATTCTCTGCAGTTCTACATGGTGATGTGCATTGTGTACATCCTGTATGCGTTGCTGTGGTTCCTCTGGGCAGCATGCTACTGGAAGGATCTTCTCAGGATCCAGTTCTGGATAGCAGGGGTCATCTTCCTGGGCATGGTGGAGAAGGCTGTCTTCTGTGCTGAATATGAGAACACCAATGCTGTGGGCTCTGCCTGTATGTGTCCGTGCTTGCCATTATGTTTCCTCCTTTTTTTTTCATCTGCCTCATAAGGCAATTACATTTAAACTAGAACCTCCACTAATTTTGTCTTCAGCTGCAGGCCTGTTAATCTTTGCTGAGTTGATCTCTGCCCTAAAGAGAACCTTGGCTCGGTTACTTGTCATCATCGTCAGCCTGGGCTATGGCATTGTTAAGTATGTCAATGTCCCTCCGCTGTGTACAGAGTTTTTACAGACACAATTTCCAGCTGCCATAAATGATGTTTACTATAGTGCACGTTTATATTTCTCCCTAGGCCTCGGTTGGGGACAGTGATGCACAGAGTGGTGGGGCTTGGGGTCCTGTACTTTGCCTTTGCTAGTATTGAAGGTGTCCTGAGGATTACAGGGGTGAGAGACAAGTCTTATTAAGTGTGTTATTTTCAATCATTCAAACAGTTATTCAATCATTAAATTATTTATTTAGTTGGATGAATTACAACCTTTTGACATGATATGTGATATAAACCAGATATTATAGTTTGGAAAAGGCTAGCTGTTTTGACAAAGGTTTTGGTCTTAATTTTTGGCTTGTGAAATGAAGCGGAGCAGCCATTTAATTCCAGATCATGATTTGTATATTTTCTTAATGTGGGTTTCCTTTTGATGAAGGGTCAGGACAACGGCCCAGCTCTCATTACACAGATTGCTCTGGCTGTGTGTGACTCCTGCATTGTGTGGTTCATATCCTTCCAATGTACATCTCATCGCCTTACCAGAAGCCAAGGGAAACTTCCTATGGTTTATGCATATTAGAATTACATAATAACAAATCACTGAGCTTATTTAATTAAGCTTAGTGACCGAAGGGCTTAGAGTTCTCAGATTTGGCTTGGGGTGATCTAGTTCTTACTATATCCCGTATGTCCAAGTCTTACTCCTTTCTTTTCTCTCTCTTCTACGTCTCACGTTTTCCTCTCTTGTTTCCTCTGGCCTTGCCTTCTCCTCCTCTTCCCAGGCAAAAGACTCTGATTTGGCCCTGCTGGCCAACATCCCCCTGGCTCTGCTTGACTCTTCTCTATGCTGGTGGATATCCTTTGGTGTACCTGTGATCTGTCTTGTCTGGGCTGTCTTCCTCTTCTAGTAGTGCCCAATACATAGACCCAGAGTCCTGTTACTTCACTGAAATAAACCAATAAAGCCAGCAGTCATATATTTCCAGTAGAGGATTGCAGCAGGCAGTAAATAGTTCAACCTCGATCTTGTCCTCATAGTCAATAAATATTATCTCCTCACATTGCCACTTCTTGGTGCTCTTGGTCTAAATTGGGTTTAAGGGAATTATCTGTAAAGGTTTGCATGCAAAAATATAGTTGTTTTTTTATTGCCTTATGGCAACTGTATTACTATATGAACTCTAACTATATTCACCGTTTGAAATGTGTTTACCTTGACTCCTACAAACATATTTGTCAGTCTGGCACAAACCATAAAGACTCTAAAGTTGAGAAGAAACCCGGTCAAGTTGTCTCTTTACAGGCACTTCACAAACACCTTAGTTTTTGCTGTTTTAGGTAAGTGACTCATCTATTCAGATGTTTATTAAGCTGTGCCAAAATACCTGAATTTGCAATCTACCATTGTCATAAATTTAGGGCGGGAAAGGTGAAATGTATATATTTGCCACGGGAATAACTGAGACTGAGTTTGTCTTCCTTAGCCTCCATCATTTTCATGGTGTGGACGACCAAAAAGTTCAGACTAGCAGAATGTCAGTCTGTAAGTACATTGGCACATATCGTATCGTGGTGTTGTTTTTACAATATTATGATTGGGACACATCTGTAATTCTGACTACTTTCCCTGCCTCGCCTCCTGTGAAAGGACTGGATTGAGCTGTGGGTAGATGATGCCTTCTGGAGGTTCCTGTTCTCCATCATACTGCTTGTTATAATGTTTTTATGGAGGCCATCTGCAAACAATCAAAGGCAAGTGTTTTCCGAGCTCTATCTCTAAGCCAACCGTTTCTGTTATTGACTCTCACACTTTTGGTATGCCCAGGTATGCCTTCACTCCCTTGATTGATGACTCTGACGATGAGGAGATAGAAGAATTCCTGACCTCTTCCAATATAGGTAGGTTAAAATCTTGAGTGTGTCAATATTATCTAAAACTATACATTAAAGGCTCCATATCATTTCAATTTCCAACTGTCATTTTGGGCATACTTTAAAAAAATGCTTTAACTTGATTGGCTATTGGACTGGGCAGAATAGGTCAGAGATGATTGGTTACAATCCAGAAATGACACCACCCCTGGGGCCATATCTGACTTGCTTGTTGTATACAATGCTTTTTTTAGATGAATTTTGGCTAAATTACATGTAGAGACAGATTTCTAAATGAGTTCAGCCCTGTCAGGTCAACACAACTTACTACGCAAGTGGAAAAACATCAATTTACTTTTTATGTCAGAAATTGAGCATATATCATTCTTTACTCACAGCTGATGGCATAAAGTTGAGAACTCCTAAGCCTGAGACTAATGGCACAGGGAAGCCAGCAGCTTCTAACCAGGTTTGTGTCCAGACTGTACACTATGTCACCATTCTTACGTATATGTTTGTGCTATTATTGCAAAAGGTTTAGGAGTAGCTTTGGACATTGCAACAGGTGGCAGTATTTAGTCATTTTTATGTCTTCCAACCTACCCAGGATGAAGACTTGAAGTGGGTGGAGGATAACATTCCCTCCTCACTTACAGACGTGTAAGCATCAAATCACATTCATTCACCCACAAACAGTGGTTCCTTACACAAACAGATAAGATTCCACTGTTCTAATATCCCTCTGTTTGTGCTGTCTATCATTGCAGGGCTCTACCAGTTTTGCTTGACTCAGATGAGGTATGTATTGTATTGGTACATGTTTTAGAAAACAACGTTTAAATATGCTTGAATATTGATTAAGATGATTAAATGAGAGTGTCAGTTGAGGTGAGAAGAATTGGGACAGGCTTAGGGTCACACTCGAACCCTTGGCAATTAACGGTCTGATAGCAACTGATTCAAATCTTGTGCAGAGAGGGGGTTGACATTAAAAACCGTTGAAGGAGGGCTGGGAGTTGAGCTCAGCATGTACTATTTGCCACTTGTAAATAGATACGTACTGGAAGCATGCTGGGGCAGAACATTTTGTCTGAACCATGTCTAATTTGTCTAACAATAACAAAGGATAAAACGGCATAAAAGGCAACTGCCGTGTGGCAGAGGCAGATATGCTTTTAACTTTTAGGGAAAAAAACAAGGATGTTAAACTACATTACAGATAACGAATGGGACCGGTCAGCGAAAGCCCTTCCACGTTCCTTGTCAGTCATTGCAGCAATAGCAGTGGATGTGTGTACTTGTTCCGTTTCCTGTACACAAAAGCCCTAGGCATTTTCTTTTAGATTTCTATTCTAATAATTCTATTTCTATTCCAGGAAATCATGACGACAAGGTATGAAATGTCAAAAATGGAGTAACCTGGAACTTTTTAAAACAACGATGTGCAGAGGCAGGCACCTGTTCGTGACCAACTGGGGTTCTTCTTGAAAGTTCCTGGCAAGGTGGAGCCGGGTTGGTTTTTAATTAAGCTCCAGTTGTGCTGCAGATTTCCACAGCAGTGGGTGACGGTGTCAGACCATTTTGAGTGCCCCCGGGATGGGGGCGACTACCTGCTAACTAGAATCTCTGACCTGGCATGTAGCACAGCCCACTTGCCACTCCACAATGAGAAAGAGATGATCTTTTCAATTACGACCAAATGGGACCCTGTTTCCTTGACATAATCATTTTAGAGCCTTCCTTTCCAAAGAGAATATCTCTGTTTTGTTATCAGTGTTTTATTTATTTCTGTTTTGCTCATGTGAATTTATATATTATTTAAGAATGGAAAACAGCAGGCCTCACGCATGAACACTTTGACCTCTTGGCTATGGTTATGTTATGGTGTCATTTTATATGGTGATGCTGTACTCTAAATTGACAGTAATGGTAGAGCATGCATTATTTAGTTCTAATGCTATAAGTGGATGATTATATATTAAATCAGTTTAGGGGGATGATTTGATTTAGTTCTATTTTATGGAAACGGCAATACTGTTACATATAAGAAAATTATTGCTGTATTTAAAATGGATCTTCATATATTTGTTACTTAAGAATGTAATGGAACAATAGAGAAGTTTTTTTTTTTCAGTATGAATAAATACACATGATGTGGCAATGAAAAATACTGATACCTAACCAGGTAAAATGTGCATCTTCAGTAGTGAAACTCTGTGCTAACTGCTCTTGCTTCCTCCATGCAGTGTGTTTGCAAGGGGGAGTAACGAAATGCAGGAATAGATCATTTATACCATTTCTGTGAATCAAAATGTAACTAGATGTACGGATTGCTGTTTTGGGAGATTGTATTTAGTCAAGCCCTGTTCATGTTCGGAGTCTACCGTGTCTGTGTGTCTGTGTACGAAATCTTAAAAAGGAAAAAGCAATAGACCTCAATGCGACTTTCCCTCCCAACCTCGATTCCCTGTATTAGTTTTCATTATTTATTTGTGTTCAAAGTGTACTTATAAGTTGCAACAGCCTTTGTTGAGAAATGGTTACTCTTGGTATATGTATATTAATGCGTGCGACAACTCATCTCTTTTGTGGATTCTGAACCAAATTACATAGCAGATTATGGCTTGTTTCTCCAGGATTTTCTTGCTAGTGAGCTGGTCACCAACATGTTCATAACAGCCATATTAGTCTTGATGTGTGTATATTTTTCTTAATCTCTTGCAAAAATATCTGGCCTGGTTCAGTCCTCTGTTATTTTCTTCAGATACGTTGTCTTGATGGTGGGACTTCTATACGGCCCTGCTTGCACTATGCAGCACTGTACAGGATTAAATGTATAATTTACAGCACAAAGTCATCACCTGGCTGGCATTTATAGTGTAATATTTAATATTTCCCTCTATTTTATATCTCAATATATAATCTATGCGTCAGAGAAACCTGGAAGAATTGTGTTTATAATGAAAAGTTTTGGAGTTTTTTTTTTCCCCCATGTAAAACTATCCACCTGCCTTTGACGTGGATTATTTGTACAGATGGGCTGTGGCTGGTGGCCGTTATTTCATCGTTCCACAGGTGGAGAGATGTCTGGGTAATATGACCTGCTTAAAGGCTCAAGTTTTCTGAAAACATGTTTCCCTCATGCTCTGTTCATAGTTGGATTTATGGGCAATTAGATCAGTATTTTAGGATTGATAATTTGTCAATAAAAATATTTTTTACCTAAGTTATACAAGTCTGTCTATTTTTGTTTGTATTTTTTTCTTGATAGCAAGTTGCAAGAGGTGGAATGTAAATTCAGGTGTATGGATTGTGTTCTAGTTTATTTTTTTTAGTGGTGTAACACCATGAAAATACCAACCTATGAGGTTCCCTCAGGCACCTCATAGACAAACGACATGATGTGATGACATCTTTTCAAACCTAAACTCTTGATATAGCCACATTAAAGGTTCAGAATGCTCCTCATACTCTACCACTAACCCAAGTATGTTATGTAGTTATGAAATCGCAATGAAACCAGAAGCATCCCTCTGTAAATAAAAAGAAAACAAGTTCTCATCAGAAGTGGAGTGCAGCAACCTATGTTTACCTAACATTCTCACGTGAGCTATCTCTTAAATCATGCACATTACCAGCCAGAGGTTTGGTACATGATAAACATAACAAATCCTTTTATCTTTGAGATTTCATTTACCCATGCAGTGCATGTTCCATTTCTTACATTGTGAGCTTTATCCATATTTGATCCTGGAGTTGTGTTTCAAACAAAAATTACATTATGTAGGCTGCCAGACCTTCTCCCACTTGTCAGGCACACGCACATAATTCTATATCCTTTTCCTTAGCTTGCGGCAATTTCTGGATTCCTTCTAAACATGTATCACACATGAAAGATGATTCACAAGGGACCTCTTCCCTTTCCTGCACATTAAAGGAAAATGTCTTTCATTCTGAACTACCCACTGACAAAATCTGTAAGAGATTTTTAGCTTTGTGGTTTTGTATGGCATTTCTTGAATGGGCAAAGCAAGGAGCTGTTGTAGCAGCAGGATATATGGAACACGGTTTAGCAATTCCCCTGGAATCTTGAGACTTTGGAATGTGGAGATTATTGTTTTTTCCTCTGTTTTCATTGATGGGGTATGCATGCTGTACAGGTGTCATGTGACCAGGAATGGAGCTATGATCTTATTACAATACTTTGCGACAGTGTGCAGTAAAGATAAAAGTATTTTCATTTAACATAGCAAGCCACAACACTACATGTATCAGTAAAGACAACAAGTTCTACAAGCTGGTCAATAGGTGGAATGTCCTAGTGGTCAGTACCTCTTTCTTCTCTACTGCGAAACAAATGTCTTGTGTTATACTGTATAGCTCTCCCACTGTCCCCAGCAGGACTCCCAACACACACATGTACATACATCCAACAGCCTGAGCTTCTAACAAAAGCTGCAGTGTGAGTGCTAGTGGCATGGCTGCTGAAGGCCGTTATGTCAGGCCGTACACGGTCGTGCATGCGTTTGGCTCTTCTCTGTACAATCCCTCCTGGAAGCATGCAGCTCCTTTGATGTCCTTTATTACAATCTAAAGCCCTGGATGGAGATGGGAGAGGACAGAGAGCGGAATGTCAAGACAGCACATCTGGCAAACATTCCTCTTGTGTGCGTACAAATTCATAATTGAAAGACACTGAGTAATAGTAATATTCTTGACATTATGAATATGGTCTATGATTAAAATGCAGTAAAAGACAGTTTCCCAGCCAGGTGCTGTGACCTGTATTGTTTGAACATCCACTGAACACTCCTGTCAAAGGATTTACAAAACAAACTTTCTTCCCCTTCACCCTTTTGCCATCAATGCTACTGTCCAGCATGCCTATAAATAGGAATTGGTGCCAGTCACTCATTTGAACTTGAAGCAAATAGAGTGGAATGAAAGTGTGGAGACCTGAATGACGCTATTTCATAACACACTGCCTAACATGAAGTATTCCAGTTATAATAACCCTTGAAAGGCTCAAATTTATTTCAGCGTTGGAGAAACAGACATGTTGAGTTTTATGAAAATACCAGGTATATTCATTAGTTCATTGACGTGCCTGTCAAATCAATTTTAGTAAAAGTAATAAGAGAATATGAGTAATAGTAGAATATGCCCAGATACAAATACTGTCTCCCTTGAATGTAATTAACAAAGTTTCCAAGCTAGTAAAAAACAAAACAAATATACAGTATATGATCAAAGATAAATGTAAAATGTAAAATGTAAAAAACAGTGACAACATTTCCAATAAATAAGAGCCATAGGGGCTCCAATGTCTTTCAATGACTCCCAGCTGAAGCCAGGGCAGTGCATTAACCCCAGGGCCCACCCCTGAGCTACACCAAGAGTATCAGCAACAAAGCAGAAATATAAAATGCTATAAAATTCAGTTGTTCACTCCGTGTTTATAGCTGTCACTCATTTCTAGCTTGTGCTGACTCAACCTTTAAGACTATAAAGAAACGGTGTTATAGCTACTGTATATCTTGACCCTTGTCTCCGTAACATTCTGTATATGTAACTGATAAAGACTTGGCACCTCACTGCCTTAATCTCTTGTGTCTCACCAATTCCCTACTCTTAAACATGTCTGACCACTGGAGAACAAGTGAGTGGCTGGCTGCTTCGTTCATTTGTTTATACAGGAATACGTTGACAGGATCCATAAACTCAGTGTCCGTTACACACTCCCCTCTATTCCACTTCGCCCTTCTCTCGTCAAGCCTTATTCTTCTGAAGAGTAGCCCTCAGAAGTTATAGGGCGAGACCAGGATGTGAACCTTGGCCATGTGCTTGGCCTGAAAGGTGCGCTCACTGTACTCGGACATGTCCACGTCGACAGTGATGTCCTGCGGCCCGCGCAGCTGCTGCACCAGAATCAGCTCGCCAGTCTGCCTGTCAGAGCGCTGCATGACAAACACGCCCCGGGAGTTGCCGCCTACTGTGCCGAACCGCAGGCTGTCTGGCCCGGCGCGCCCAGGAGCGGCAGCCGTCGCCATGCGGAACAAGGTGGCGGGAGTCTTCAGGTTGGAGGGCAGGGACAGGTAATGGAAGGACACCGTCTTAGGGGCCAGGTGACAGGAGCGACTCTCCATTGGACAGGGGTTTCTCTCACATTGGCTGTAGGACGGAAAATAAATAGTAAAATCAGATTTGTATAGAAAAACGCTTTTACTTTTTTTTTTACTTTTATCCAAAGCGACTTACAGGGAGTACAAGGTTAGTTACAAGTATTAAGCAGCAGGTAGCACACACTGGGGCTCGAACGCTGGGAATTCTACACCCTAACCACTAGACTATGCTGCCCTATAATAAATGAAATACAGCCTAGTGCATAGCCCACAGTGTTAAGCCCCTGGTAGAGACACACACAGGCGCTCATAAACAGTTGATCTGCTCTGTGGGACACTACTTTGTTAGAGAGACAAGCAACATGGGAGATATTCCTTGGACTCCACCTCACAAAACACTCCTCAAATCCCAGCTTGCTCTCTTCAACACATGTCCATGTGCTCCTCTGGCAGCAGAGCTGTGTATTACCACATTGAGGGTTCGGTAGGACTAGACGGAGGAACGTTTCAGGCTTTTAAATGAGGCAGTATGTGAACGACTGGCAACAGCGTTGTTATACTGAAGCCAGGAGTGCTGGAAAAGGTATTCGCCTCAGATCATTTGGCAAAAGAAAGATCTAGAAAAAACTACTCCTCAAGTGGAGGCTAGCATGTTCTTTTTCAAGCCCGTCTTACTTCACGTCATTGAATACTATTATAAATGTATATGTTACACATTAAACCTACTTACGTAATTAACATTCGATCATTCTGTTTATTTTCTTAATTTAATACATCAATCGACAGTTAAATTGAACACAACAGAAAACCATATCCACTTACAAGGGGGATGTCTTGACATAGCTTATGTTCCCATGGGAACGAGGACACTCGGGGCTGACACACTGAAAACCTCCTCCGGTGTTGATACAGGTTGTACCACGGCTACAGTTGTGCTGCTCGTTTAAACACTCATCCACATCTGGAAGACCGAATAGTAAACGACATTTAAGGCTTAGAGGGAGAGAGGGAGAGAGAGAGAGAGAGAGAGAGAGAGAGAGAGACTGATTGTTTATATGGTTCCTTCAGTTTAGTCTCCCCCAAACACCTCCTGTCCTGGAGGTTCCCTACTGCCGGGAAAGGGTGAGGTCATTCATTCCGCTGGCAAGCAGGGTAAGCTTCAGGGGTGGAAGAGCAGGAGCAAAGGGCCAAGGCTGACAAGATACCCTGACAGGGACCAGGGTTTCAGCAGCTAAATGCCTCTCCTCACCCTTTCACCGTAACACGTAGACACTGCATAGACACTGCATTGTGGCAGTGTACTTTGTCCAATAGTGTGACAAATCGCGCAATGGCGGTGCAACTTAGCTATAAGCTATAAGTAGTTCCTCTTGAACTAAGGGATTTCACAACACTAGCTTTGTTCAGGTATTATGCGTCTACACACTCCATATGGAAATACCCAGACTAAAACGTTAAAATAATGATGAAATGGTGTAATGTACCAGGCCACAACCACTTAATGGTTTGCGCAGTATAAATGGCAGGTATTCCTCTCTGAAGCTACATACCAGCCATGGCCCCATGGCCAGGACACCGTGAATGGGCCTTTGTCCTCGGCTCCCTCCTGTCACTCACCCTCACAGCTCCGCCCATCGGGGAGGAGCTTGTAGCCCTTGGGGCACGAGCATTGGTAGGAGCCCGGGACGTTTATGCATTCATGCATACACAGCTTCCCGCCCTGGTCCAGCCGGTACACCTCACACTCGTTCACATCTGTACACAATGTAGATTAGTACATTAGTAGCACTGCGAGTAAATTCCATCTTAAAATCATCTAAACTGTGACCAAAATAAATACAAATCAGCTTGAGACGTCTAGAAAGTGGCTTATTTATTTGTTCGCTAACAAAACAATCTGAACAACAAAAGTATTTTGGACCGGATGGTTGGGTTGAAGCACTTGCTTCGTTGAAGTGTCCCTGAAGACACAGACTCTCAAACCAGTTCCAGGGACGCAAAACCCTTCTGCTAATGGTCCTTTAATACGAAAGGTCTTAAACTGCTCAGTAATTCTCTGTACATCAAAGATGGGTGCATGCATCCTAAGAGAAACTATGGAAAAGCAACTTTTCATAAGATGAGGGAACATGAGGTTGGTCGCCCCTTGCCCACCTGGAAGGATGGATAAGGTTAGCACACATGTATCAGTGGGTTCTTTCATGTACTGTATATTGGATTGTTGCTCACCCTGGCAGATGCTGTTGTCGGAGGTGCCGCTCATATGGAAGCCTGCATCACAGCTGCAGTGCTGGGCCTGGTCCACCTTGGCACAGCGAGGTCTCCGGCTGAATGCTGGGTCGTTCATTACACTCCACTCGGGCGGTGCTGCGTGCAACAGGGAAAGGTTAGCCATTAGCATGGGACGGCACCTACAGAGGTTGTGTGTATTGGCCATGGGAGTGAGGTAAAGATGGTCCCCAGACAAATACCTAGCTAGCACAGTGCGTTAGCTACTGTATGTGGGCCTCGGATTTCCAGTCAAACACAGTGGTGGTGCGAATTATGTTCTCCATTTGCAAGTACTTGGGAACGAGCAGAAGATAGAGACGCCCACTGAATGCACACAAAAGCAAACAAGCCATGCATGTTGTGGTACTGACCTGTCTGTGTCTGGTGCTGGCAGTGAGAACCACTCCAGTTCTGGGGACAGGTGCACTTGTACTGGCCAACACCCTCCACACAGGTACCTCCGTTCTGGCATGGGTTACTAGCACACTCACTTATATCTGCAGCATAGGGGGGAGCTATCAGAACAGAAAACGTACTGAAAGGCTAAAGCCAAGAACTAGGTATCTGGTTCCCTCAGACAGGTCTGTTTACATGTGAAACTATCTGTCAGAGGCCTGAATATCTGACAGGTAAAGCTGAGATTTCTGTAGAGTACTGTGTGTTTTTGTAATAAATCGTGAATGAAGTGAAATAGCTTGTGTCTTTGTCTCTCCAGTCCACCTGTGGCTGCAGAGAGATGATTTGTCCAGGTTTGATAACTGATACTAGAAGAATGAAGGACTGTGCCATCACTGCCTGACGCGCTCTGTCAACAGTAAGTCAGGGTTTCCATTAACTTTGGACCATGGTAGGACTAGAGGTCACCTTACCAGCAGCTAGCAGCTAGTAGAGTTGTATGTATGTATAACATGGCTAGGAGGGAAAGAGGATGAAATTAGGACGAATAGAGAAACTATTGAATAGAGAATAGAGAAATTAGTTCAAAGGTAATGAGGCAAGTTTTTTTTTTTTATCCCTAGATTTGCAGGTGTAATTCATCTTTCTTCTCATGCTCTCACTCATTATTTTACAAGATCTGCAATTGGTCCATCCGGTGTGTGGTTAAAAGCCTTTAAGTGGGAGTATGAGGAAGGCAAACATCACAAAGACTTTAGTTTAACTGTCAGTGTCATTGAGTGACAGTTAGCCTGGCTGATTTAGGTGAGATATTTATCACATTGGCTAGTCTGAGTGTTAGTAAAAAACTATATATTGTGCGTGCAGCAAAAGATTTTACACTACATATTAGCATGTTCTGTAATATTTAAACCTTGAATATATTAATTGTTGTCAAACTGGTGGGTGTAAAGCAAAGAAATAAAAAAGGATTAAACTATGAACTCCAATCCTGGATAAAACATGGTCCCGACCTACTGCAAACTGTTGTCTAACAGTAGTTGGACAATTTGCATTCCTTTAACAGCTCCAAATCCCATTTAGTCTGTTAATCTTAGTGTGAATAATGGACCAATAGCCCAGCATAGCTCAGGTCCATTGTTTTTACAGTCAGGTCTGTGTGTGTCTGTGTAAAGAGGAGCGAACTGAGGCTCCCACTACTGTCTGCTGGATAATGTCACTGATCCCAATCCTGTTTATTTGGCTTCCCCTGACATCACCACAGGATCAGAACATGTAAAGATCCAAATCAGTCTCCAGTCTCTTTTGAGACATTCAATATTGCTTTTTTGAGCGTGACAAAATTTAGCCGGGCTGGAAAAAATAACATTAACAGGAGTAATACTGAGCAGGTTGGTCCTTTCTCTGGTGGGTTTTAAATGTTAACATCAACAAACCTGTGGACTCTTTAGGCTGAGGGTGCCACTTGGAATGCCTGGAAGAGCGCAGGCTGAAGCATCCATCAGTAGCATGCTTAGCATACCTGCAAGCTTTAGGACTGCGGACGTGTGGACCTAAGCCCTGTCTGGTGGGACCCTGGTCATAGGACTAGGGAAACATGAGCAGGGACTGGTTATCTTACAGTAGACCTACTAACTGGAGAAACACAGAGGCGGGAGCACGCTGCATCGGAATGCCGTACAGGTGTTTTTCTGTGTCCCGAGACATTTAATGGCACTTTAATGAGGGCGTCATTCAGTATGGCTGGGAGCTCAAGCCGCCCCTGAAAGAATGGCCCTTTTCTTCGGCTGTCTTATCTAGTTTGTGCATGGAGCGCCTTGGAGCTTGCAGGCTGCTGTTTCTTTCAGCATGGCATTCAGGGGCTACTGGGACAAGGTCGCCCTGAATGGGCGTGGGGATTTCCACCCAGCAGACTGCATAATGCAGCAGACATAGACTTCTTGGCCCATGGCATTCCACCAATTCATAGAGGGGTGGCAATGGATACAGGCCGTCTGTGTATGTGTGTGTGTGTGTGTGTGTGTGTGTGTGTGTGTGTCTAACCCGATGATTGGGTTGGGCCCAAGGCATAACATTCTAGGAAACGTATGCAATAAATACATATACTATAATCAAACTAGATCAAAAAGATTATTTAATAAAAAATAATGAAATCCTTTTATAACCCTCGATAATCTTCCCAAATCCCTATTTGAGCACCACTGTTTAAATCCCATATTAATGGAATACTATTGTAGAACATTTATATTGAATAAAATGATAATACAATTTTATTTAATCTAACCGTGGGGGGAATTTGTTTTGCGTGTTTGTGTACCTTTACAGACGGCGCTGACACCAGTCCAGCTGCCGTTGTCCAGGCAGACACGCGTCCCGGGACCGACGAGGTGGTACCCCTGGGAACAAGTGAAATGAACTTCATGTCCCACAAAGGACTTGGAGCCGAACATCCTTCCGTGGGCGGGGGCTACCAGGGAGGGGCAGGTGGCGGGAGCTGTGGGAGAAAGTAAAAAGGCACTGGGTCACATGAGCGTGAGCCTGTCTCCCCACATCCTCTGGCATTCCCTGCCCGAGGACACACACGTGTCACTGGGCAACGGAGGGCCTTCATAGGAAATGACTGAGGCCGAATCCTTTATTTAACCAGGTGAAGAATTCCCATTTTGTGAGAGAATAACGTGGTTAAGACAGGACATATTGCCTTATATCTTTATTTAGTCTTTCACTACTGGGCTTCACACTGGGATTATACCATTATATCTATATAGGAGTCTTGAACTTGCTACCTTGAATTACCTCAAAAGTCATGACGGTTTCCTGGAAGACAAGAGAAATAATAATATGAGACTGATTCTTTAAAACAGGCACAAGGGGAAAAAGTCTAAAACTTGATGATCAACGATACATAATTGTGCAATATGGATGTTGATGCTGACCGATAAAACACAGTGGTGGAAAGTCGCCACTTTTATCAATCTTCATTCTTAATTCCTTTATACTTTTATTGCAGCAAACTGAATACTGAATAATGTATCAGATTATTCTTGTATTGCCAGGAACTGTCTGCAAAGCTAGGGAGTTCATTGGTTCATCAGCCACAAATATCCATTGGCCTCAGAGTCTTATGCCAAACAACACAACTCCACTTCCCTTTTGGTTGCCGGTCAGAGCTCAGCTGTGTAAATGAGAAGACCCTGCTCTGCTGGAAAAGTCCCAGTAATCCTAGAATGGCAAATAAAGGCTTTTCAAATCAACATTGCTGACACTGATGAGGGGGGGAAACTGATTTCTGAATCCTCTTCATTAACCGCACGTTTGATATTTTGGAGACTTTGGTGTCAAACTGTCAAACTCCACCATGACCAAAACATAGAAGATAATCTTATAATACATCACATACATACATACATCAGACTTGAATGCCGTCATTCATCAACCACGGTTGGGGCCTTTAAAAGAGCTCTGATGTAATTAAGATGAGGATGTTGAAAATGAAGATGATGACATTAAAAATGAAGATGATGAATAAAATAGGTAGTAGCCTATGAGAATCAAGTTTTACTCACCAGCCGATTGATCGGCCTGAGGCATCTTTGAGACGGAGTTCTGCAGAGCGGCCAGCTTGGACTTCATTATGCGGAGGCCCTCTGTGAATCGCATCTCCTGGCCCTTTAGAAACTTCTCCATCTGACGGAGAACCCCGGCCACCTGGTGTTTATCCATGCAGCTCTGTGAACAGAACAGCAGTAGATGCCAACGTTAAATGGTCAAAAAGAACTATGGACAAAACTTAACATAAAACCGCAATGACTGTCCCGCACAAAAATGAACATACCCCCCCGACTCCAAATAAAAACTGCACATTACCTCAGCAACGGTCATAAATTACAAAACAAGGGAAGTGAAATACATAAAATGCAGCTGTCGAGCCTGATATAGTTATTTCTGGCTGCTATATGGTGGTTGCGTTTGCAAAACTAACATTCCTTTAAAGTAATTGCTCTACCTTTATTATACATTTCCCGCAGGGTGAACTCTGTCACTCAGCAGTTGCTATTCTTTCTCCTTGGACCTGTAAACCTTGTGAGATGTACTCCCATGTGAGATGTTATATCTACTTCTCTCGTCCCCACTCACACAGCCCTTCGGTGAATCCCTTGAGGTCCAGCAACACACAGACACATTAACAAAAGCTGCTGGGCAGATGTCAGCGAGACATCAGTCCAAGGTTCTAGTCCTCTGTGTATTTTTCATGGCAATAGCAAGGCAGAGCCTCATTTATGGATGGGCTTTGTATTCCGAACAGCATGGATGCCATGGGCATTTACTTGATGGCCAAGGCCTTAAGCCGTTTCAAAGTTGAGAAAACTAGCCTTTAATCCTTCTGAAAACATTCATTAATCACACGCTTGTTGGTAAGAATGTCCTGGAAAGAGTATAGCACATTTTGAAGGTTTTGTAAAGCAGCAAGTAGCTTCAGGGTTTAAATTCAAAGTAGGCCTAAACAGACCGGTCCAACAGTCAGAAGAATGCTCTGCTCTTTTCATATGCCCAGAGCGAAGGGAAATGCCACCATGCAGCTGACAAAAGAAGACTCAAATCCAGATGAACTTTTTTGCAAATACCAAAAAGGACTCAAGCAATAAGGAGCTGTGCCTAATTGACCCTTACAGGTTACCACTGAACTGTTGGCTTACATTGACAACATTGTTCATACAAGTCTTGCCACTATTTTAGCTACCATATTTGAAGGAAACTTAACAATCCACTGTGTCTGTGTGTGTGTGTGTGTGTGTATGGGGCTACTTTTAGGCAGATATTTCAATCTGTTCAAAAGTTAAACAAAAAAGCAAAACGTGTTGGTGTAAAGTGTGTGGGCCTACTAACCTGAACCGTACCGTGACAACTATGGATTGTTGCGAAAGAGAGCAAAAGCAAACAGCTTTGAAATGACAGCATCCTCCCTGAACGTCCTGTTTTGGTGATGTCGAAAGCGTGGTCGCGACCGTTTGCTTTATTTCTTCTGCTATGTTATTAAAAATAAAAACATAAAAAATAAAATACTTTAGGCTTATATAAATTGCCGACGTCAAAGTTTGAGCGAAGGAACGCTGGAGGTAGAAACCAAAAGATGCGCATCAGGTGCACGACAGAGATGCGGCTCCTATATAATCTGTGCGCTCTTGGGTAGCCTAGACTTGAAATAGTGCACGCCGCGTCTCCTAAAGTAATCCCTCCCACAAATCAAACACACTCCAAAAAGCACAAGTAACCTGCTTGAAATCCTATGTTACAATCACCATGTTCTAAAGTGTTGTTTACTGACATGGTTACTGACAATTATATTTTAGGAGTTATACATAGGCTAGTGTGCATAGGCTAATATAGGCTACAAGTTCTGTGGTGTGGTAGTAATTAACATCTAACCATATTTTAGGTCCAATGCTGATACTTTTTTTTAATTCCCTACAAGTACAATTAGTATTTTTATTGCAAACATAAATACAATATCCTAAATTCGTTTGGTGAATATGAGTCTTTTAGCATTTAAACTGTTTCAATGTTGGAGTACGATCGACATCTGGCGGTGGAAGGCAAAATTGTTTATTGACGACATGAGCGAGTGATCCCAAACCAGACGCACCACACATGCGTGCATGTGTTTGTTTACTGTAAGATTAACAGACCATATACTACGAAACGTGGCGAGATTCACACTAAAATCACCTGTATGTAGATCTTTATAGCTGTAAATATACTAACAACAAATAACAGTTGCATAACGTCGAGTTTGCTTGTACACCTTATTGTTTGCAGATGTGGGATTACTGACAGTTCTTTAGGCCAATAGGCGCTGCACTCTCAGTTTTATGGGCGAAACCAGATACAGTATTCAACCAATTGCGGGTGAGGTTTTGTTCTATCCATGTTATATGGGTCCTGATAGGACAATATATACGTGCAGAAATACATTATTGAGTAACGTTCTACAGACCTCAGAAGCCATTTTGAGATGATGTCCCTGTTGAAAAATCCCAGGAAGATGCTGACACCAACGACAATGGTTTCATTCCTGTCTGTTTCTATCTCCGTCTCCTCAATTTCACCATTGCAGCTGTCAACCGACGGGACAATAGCAAAGCGGGCCATCAAGCTGTGCTTACTGAGTTAAAACGTCATTGAAATGAAAGAGGAGAATGTCTGTTTACTGTCTCTGTCGAGACAAGAAACACCGTGAGTTTTTCCAGTCTGAAATCTTCCAGCATCTCTCACAACCCAACGTCTCCTTGAGTGATTGAGTAATTCACTCTGGTACCGGAGAAGGGAGGCTGATTTCGTTTCCAATGGCTTCTGTGAGCCTTGTTTCCAGTCCCCAAGCCCCTGTTCTTGACAAAAACATGACAGACTCTGAGCTTGCAGGGGATGAAAGGTCGAGTAACAATCTTATGCAATTCTTTACACGCTCATTTTTGCGTTTCAGTGCTGTGGTCTACATGCTTGTGTTATTGTTCCTTTTTTCATTAATCGTAGAACAGAAACATTTTAAAGGTTTCCCCCCACAAATCTTTGCATGCCTTTTGGTGCAGTGGAATAACGCTGTCCACTTAGTCTAGATTGCCCATCGCCGCGTTAATAAGTCATCCATGGTCATTTCCATGCGACACGGGATACATTAATTTGTTATTTGTGAACTGGATAGGATCCATGACTTCATTGTTGTCATCTGCAGAGCTATGCAAATGACTAGAATGTAGTATGCCACGCCCATCCTTTACTCTTTACTCCCCCTATCGGTTATTCCGCAGTACTGTTCACGCAGGATTGTGATTATGTTCTTATAGTGGGATTTGGCTGAGCTTCAACTAAACTGTGCCTGTGCCCGTTTGACTAGTATATTGTCCATAGCACACAAGTTCAACATAACATTGTATGTAGCTTCCTACAGGTAGCTGTAGTATGTTTTGAATTGTTGAGGGTCAGAGTACTGCACTAAATATTATATCTCTGAGTGGAAAGCTTGAGATATAATCTGCCTTCCTTGTGATGGGTGAAGGCACCCGTAGATAATGATTGTCTCAGGCCTTTAAGCCTGATTCGGGCCGCAGTGGTGCTATCATATCAAAGACTGACATGTACTGTATCTGTGGGAGGACGTTGTCCCCCATTCCACAGTGTTTGTATTTCATTTTCCAATCTGCCGTGTAATCTTTTAAAAGGTATCTCTATATAATTTGATATAAAGAACATACGGTGCCATTGCCGCAAGGGTTTATTCCAGGGCAAGACTATAGCAGGCAATCATTTTACACAGGCTATAATTTTGTTGGATGAAACTTCAAGGTTATACTTTTGCACAAAATGCTTTGTTTTGATTTATTTCTGAGGTGTTCTCTGGTTGCCATCTTTATAATTGATGCTAGTTTCAGTGTTAAATATTTAAATTACACAGACTCTAGGAATAGTAACTTGGCAGAACTAGGCCTTTTTACGAAACTGTGTCATACATCTAAGGTGACAGTTAATCCCAACCAAGGTTTGACATACCACCCAACCTCCTTATAAACACACTTATGTCTTAGAAACAATATTTGCCTAAAGGACTCACCTGGTTCTGCTAAGCTCGGTCCTTTTTCAGGATCTTCTCATCAACACACCTTATAGCAAATAATGATCTTGGAAGCTACTGTTATTCATGTGAAAAATCCCCAATTCTCCCAAGATTGTGATTACAGAGTACGCAGATTCCCCTGCTCACTAGCATCCCGTATTTGACAAATACTTTTTTTCCCACTTTTTTTGCCAGGTCCAATGTTAACTGTATAATAAAG
Organism: Percopsis transmontana; assembly: GCA_025447815.1. Classification (NCBI taxonomy): domain Eukaryota; kingdom Metazoa; phylum Chordata; class Actinopteri; order Percopsiformes; family Percopsidae; genus Percopsis; species Percopsis transmontana. The sequence continues at coordinate 4,975,680 of JAOEHI010000007.1, read as the reverse complement.
ACCTTTTAGCCAGTCATCTGTAATTACTAAATAGGCTACAGTAGGTTTTCTCTACTTTTATAGAGAAGTCAATACAAATAATGTTTATTTGGTTTATGTAGTTCTGCCATTTTGCTGCTTCACATGATCTCAACACTGGTCCTATAGTATATAAGAGCTGTGACTTGCTCATACATTTTTTTTTGTTTTTGTTTATATACACTCTCTCTTTTGAATCCAACACTGCCATGAATTTTAGCTCAATTTGGTCCACCCACAATTACAACACATCAAATAACATTAAAGCTTAGCAGCCTTTACTACTGTCGTGTGGAAAAATACATGATTTTAAAATAACTTGTTTCTTGAGTATAAAGCAGTAAGTAATTTTCTTGTTTACTTGTACAGCTGGTTACTCAATGACACAATGGTGACAATTATTAGTTTTATTGCTTTTTAAAGGGAGGACGGTGAATTGGAGGACGGCGAAATAGATGACGAAGGCATTGGAATTGAAGAGGAAAGCAAAGAACCCGAAGAGGTGAACGAAAACAGGAAGAAAGAGAAAGAGCATAAGGACAAAGAGTTGAAGGACAAAGAGAAGGACAAAGATGACAAAGCCCACCGGCATTCCAGAAAAAGATACAAAAAGACGAGGGATAAGAGGAGGTCTAAAAGGAGGAGACACGACAGACAGAAAGTAAGGACGGTTGTGTTTTACTCATTCACTTATTAAAGTGGTTCTCGAAGTGAGAGTAAGGACCCCTTCCCCCCACCCCCACCACTACTTATTTTTATACAGAGTACACAGGTCAATAACACTGTAATGAAAGATGTGTGGATAAACCATGCCAGTTAGCCTGATGTTAATGTCATATTTCATTCCCTCTTCTCAGCACCATTCCCCTTCCAGTAGCTCGAGCTCCGACAGCTATGACTCGGACTATGACCGTCCAGAGAGGCCTAAAAACAGGAGGAGCCAGGGATCTAACAGAGAGTCCAATGTCCAGTCTTCCCAGGTGAGTTCCTCACTACTGTCATGTTGAGTCTGAATATTACACTACAGTGTATATTTAACTCAAACCCCGTGAAGGTTTAAAGGCACTCTAAGCATTTATACCCAGAAAACAGCTTTTCTTAGTGTTTAACTACCAACTAGTGGTGTAAATGCGTTGTTAGCTCTGGGGGGAAAATGGTGACATTCTGATGTTTTCTTTTATTTCTGTATTGCTTACGTTGTAAGCAATACACCTTCTCCATAAAAAGGTCCTTTTTATAAGGCTTATGTTACATGACTTAGGCGTTATTGTGACATTCCTCTCCAGACTCATTTGACTTGCCAGCATGGACGTGATTCAAAGGGGGGCCACAGCAAGTCTCCGCAGCGCAGGAGTGGTGAATTTGGCAAGTACAGCGACTACAGTGACGACTATGAGGAGGACGAGGACTACGGCGCTGAGATGGCAGAGTACCAGCCGTCCAAAGATTTAGCACCACCCAGCCAGGGCAGGGGGCGCCATGCCAAGGAGCAGCTGAAGAGGGCCAACATGAGAGGGATGAAACAACAGTGTATGAATTCATGTTCCAATTTCATTCCTTGTCATTTTTCCACGTAAAGATAAGACATGAAGGCTGGGAAGGATGTTAAAGATTCAGTCCTTATTTCAGTTGGCATGAACAGTGCAGTCTACCTTCATTAAATGTTTTTTTTAGACACGCCTTGCACACCCTGGAAAAAAAAGGCCACACCATAGATCGACTTGTGCCGTGAACTTTCGGCGTGTGCCTTCACTTGACCAGGAAACTAGGGCCCAAAATGTAATACTCTCTAAAATCCTACCTACAGCACTGTTAATACTGTAAGATGATTCTGCATCTAGTATTTGCCATGGAAGTGTTTATAACTAACTTAAACAATCGATGTCAATCAACTGTTAATCTGTGTGTGGGAAATAAGTCCTTTGAGGCTTCGTAAGACCACAGTTTATACTGTCTCCATTCAGTATAGACCTGTTTTCAACACACTGGAGTCATGTGAGGGGTTGGGGTATATGCTATGTTGTAAACTGATCATTTCCATGGAAATGTTTCCTTCAGTTGGGCAGAGGGGGCGTGGCCGAGGGGGAATGCCGGGAAGGGGACGTGGCCTCCTCAACAAGAACAAGAAGCTCAAGGGCAGGAGTTGGCTGGGACGAGGAAGAGGTCGAGGAGGGGAGCAGGATGGCGGAACACCAGTAAGCAGAAAAAAATTATATCTTCATATATCTATTAGCCTCTGTAATAGGACATGTCATTTTAATAGCGGATTTAACTAGGGCAATATATAAATCTCATATCAAATCATGACTATTAAAGTACAAAGAAAATTAGATTAGATTTTTGGCATTTACTGTATTTTCAACCAACAAAGCTGATATTTTATTCACTGTTACTAATATACAGTATACGTTACTGTATCTTTTATTGTAAATTTGATATCCATAGGAAGGAAAGAATTCTGCTTTTCAGAAGAAACGTCCAATTATGAGCAAGGAGTTTATTAGTCAGCACACGGTTGAGCACAATGGGAGATACATCTGCAAATACTTCCTCGAAGGTCGCTGCATCAAGGTATAACGTATAGGTATATTAGGTAGCATATTGTATAATTTAATATAGCATCACGGTATAATAGCATAATTTCATCTGTGGTTATTAGTATGATAATCTATGCCTAAAACATCCCAAAATAATGTGCAGTATGCTTCCTCTCTAAGGTGACTGATTTTGTCTTTACGCAGGGGGAGCAGTGTAAGTTTGAACATGAACTCGTTGTGCCAGACAAGAAAAAGGAACTGTGTAAATTCTATCTCCAAGGAGTCTGCAGTAAAGGAGATAATTGCATTTATATGCACAATATCCTTCAGTTGTAGGTGTAGGGATTTTTACTATATCATCGGCCCACAGAATTTGATAGTTCTTGTGATTGCTGATGATTTTTTTTTTTTTAAATTAACTTGGTAACAAACAGTATGAAAAGACTGCTGATGTCACACAAGAATGCTTTGGTAATGAGTGTGATGTTTGGCTTTTTCAGCTAATATTGACATGTATGTTTTGCCAAGTCACTGGGATTAAAGGCACCTCTTGAATGACTAAAAATAAAATGTAAATGTATTTCACACTCATTCATACTGATCCTTAACCTCTGATTGCACGTGAATACCCTTGCAAGTTCTTCCACACAGGAGCCAAATGTTATCAGGGAGACAACTGCAAATTCTCCCATGAGGCTTTGACTGATGTGGCTAAAACGTTGCTTGATAAGGTAGGAGGCATCGCAATATGCTTTTAACGCCTTTTTTATGTTCTCTGCTGTAGATGATTCACTGTCTGACTCCTGTCTAGATAATAAGCACAGAAGAAGAGATTGCCCATGAGGATGAGATGGAGCTGGAGAACCTGAGGAAGCAGGGGATTGCCCCCCTTCCAAAGCCTCCTCCTGGCGTTGGGTTGCTGCCAACGCCTGGCCACAATAGCCCTCAGGATGTGTCCAGCCAAGGAGGGAAGAAGATCCCGTCTCTGTTTGAAATCAAAGTGCAGCCTACTGTAGACCTGGCACATAAAATTGGTCTGAGGTAACTAACGTAAAGAGACTGATCCGACCAATCAGACGGTTCCTACAATGGGACATTATTACTAATTACTCTACGTAATGTTCTTCTTCACAGTGGATCCAACTTCTCGTCTGGAGCCCAGTTCCAGGGTGATGGTCCCAACCAGTTTAGTGGAGGCCCTGAAGATACACAGAGTGGACCGATGCTGTCTCCCGGTGCCCCTGCTATTCCTCCCCCTGGGTCCCCTGGTCCAACAGGACACCCTGCAGGCACACCAGGGCCGCAGAGCCCCCCAGTCCCCCAACAACCAGCCCACGGCTTTCCAGTGCAGCCCTCCGTTCCTGTTGGGCCGCCCCCAATGTTCCAAGGCAACCAACCCACGATGAACCCCCAGATGAACATGCAGAGGCCACCGTTCCCAGCCATGCCAGATCTGCAGATGCTGCAGAGCCTTTTCCCATTTCCACCAGTGAGCCAGAACCCAGTGGAATTCTTAAACAATTTCCTGAGAAACCCGGCCATGGGCCAAGGAGGTAAGTAGGACATTAATAGAGTGTATATGCTAAAGATGATATCCATCAGTTAAAGTATATTCTCAAGGAATTATTCAACTCTGCTGTTCTAAGTGCTAGCAGTAATTCAGAATATGATATATTTTGCCGGGCCAATTTGCACACAAGAGGAATTTGCTATATTATTTATTAAGACCATGTTCCATAATGTGTCCTCTGATGACATTTTCCCCACCATGAAGCAGATCCCAGTCTGGCCTTCCTCCAGAACCTTCAGCAGCAGATGGGAGCTGAGTCACAGGTGCAGTCTTTACCACCAGCAGTGCAGAAGGCCCTCTTCCTACACCTGGCTCAGCAACAACAGCAGCCCCAGTCACAACCACAGGGGGATGATCCCCACCGAATAGAGGGCCAGGACGAGAGGAACGCAAGCCAGGGTGAGCCTTTCAAGTCAAACAAATGTAAATCAAAATTATCATTTATTGTGACTATAAAGGTAACATTATTTTGAAGATGTAAGCCAAAATGGCATCTAGGTTTGAGAGGGGGACCTTGCCAAGCAAAAGCAGTTAGACAAAATAATTCTATATACAATTAACCCTTTCCACAGATGAAACCATAAACTGGTACTCCAGTGACGAGGAGGATGGGAACTGCGTTTCATCCATCCTCAAGTCTCTACAGAAGAAGAAGGAGATGCACCAGGGACCGCCGTCCCAGCCCAAGCCCCCCCAACCTCCCCCTATAACCACGCCCTTGGGTGACCCCCGACTACAGAAGGAGAGGGCCTCGCCCTCCGACCCACGTCAGAGACCCCCAGACGCGAAGAAGGAGTCAGAGGGAGCTGTGGACCCGCGACTTGCCAGGGACCCCAGGAAAGTCAGACCCCCAGAGGCGGTCCCCTACCAGCAACAGACACACCCAGCCTCTCACAAGCCCCCTGCCGGAGAGGAGGACGAGGAAGGAGAGAGGGAGCTGAGGGATCGGGCCGCGCTCATCCCCCTGGACCCCAGGCCTGGGGTTGTGTTGAAGGACCCCCGCTGCCAGCTGAAGCAGTTCAGCCACATCCGGGTGGACATCCTCCTCCAGAGGCCGCCGTTTGCCCAGACAGTGGTCTGGGCCCCCGAGGATCTCATTCCCCTGCTGGTGCCCAAACAGGAGCACTCCATCAACCTGCCCCTGCCTCCCCTCATTGCAGACGCTCAGCTGAACCGCACCAACCAGCCCCCCCATCCGCCCGTCACGTCTCCTCCCCCCATCGACCCCCGGCTGGTGGCTGCCCGTCTGAAGGAGGGCGTGAGTCGGCCGCCCTCCAGGACTCTGGAGGCCCGGTCCTCCACGGAGAGACCTCTAGACCCGCGCCAGCACAAGGCTGTGGACCCCAGGATCAAACGCACGGGAAGTTTGGACTCCAAGCTGCCTGCACAGAAGGAGGCCTCCCCCGGGGGAGGGGTTGTAGACCCCAGGCTGCAGAGAGCCAGTGCTGGCACCTCCCCCAGTGCTGCTCGAGCTAAGCCCGAGTCTGAGAGGCTGCCTCCATATGCCCCTCGCTTGGCTTCCTCTGGGGCAGGGCTAGAAAGCCCCACCACCATCCTGGGGGGCATCAGTCTGTATGACCCCCGTCACCAGGCTGAGCAGGCCCAGAACGAGCAAGCCGAGCCTCTTAAGAAGACAGGAATCCTCAAACACCCCGCTAAGAAGGACAACACAGCGCCGCCGTCACTCTCGCCACCTCAGAGAAGAGGCTCTTTAGAAGAGGTTAAGAGTACAGACAGTCCCTCTGATGGCTCTCCCCATCAGCCTCCACCCACCAACGTATCCAAAGCGCCCCCCGTCTCACCGGTCAAGCCCCCCGCGGTGCACAACCTGCCCATCCAGGCACTTGCGGGGCTGATACGGCCGCAGTACGCTGACCCAAGACAAGCCAAACTTGGAGGACAGGGCTCCGGTGGGCTGCAAGACGAGTCTGAGGGAAGCAAGGAGCCTGAGGAGGAGGAGGTCAAAGAGGAGGAACCCAAACAGGAAATTGAGGAGGTGGCAGATGACAGGACACTGAAGGATGTGTTCAAGACGTTTGATCCCACGGCCTCCCCTTTCTTTCAGTAAAACAGTCCTCCGTGGAAATACAGCTGTATATATCATGTGTATAAAGACATATCTACTGTACAACTGCCTACTGAGCTTTATAAAATCCTATTTATTTCTGTATATAACGCTGTATGTAAATAAATCCACAGTAATCACATGCCATCCAGCAACACATTTGTGAAAATATGAAATGCCGTCAGTTTGACACTTGGGGATCTACGCATAGACCCCGTGTATATTTATTTTGAACAGAAAAATTATTATTGTGAGGTGTGTTTTTAAGAGTCAATGCCTTTGAGTTCATGTCTGTGTTGTCATTTTCTAAATAAATGAGTGATATGTACTTATGGAGTGATAAAACAGAATCAGATGAACGTGTCCAGAGCCAATTGTTTACTAAATCCTCAGTAATTGTATGTATCAAACTCCCCACAGTAGATCAAACCTGTACATACTGTACATACTGCTTACTTAGTAGTATGGGGAACTGTGAATAAAAATACAAAAAATAACAATCTGTTTTTAAACTTTGGGAATTTTGTATTTGAATATTAATTTGACTTAACGTCAAATAAATGAGGTCATTATTGGTAAAATGTTAAAAAAGGGATTTCACTATGGCTTGCCTTAAAGAAAGTTTTGTGTACATTAGGCATTTTTGTAACTACAGCTACCTTGATATAAGCTGACAAACTGATGTAGTGCCCATGGAATCTATAGTAAACCTTTATGTTGTACTGTCCAGCAGCCCAAAGAACAGTAATATTATATTTGTAAAGCAGCTATTATGTTTATGTGTTAAAAGGTATGTTAGATTATGTTTTCAATGTAACCGTTTTTTGGTACTCAAATTTCACATTTCATAATGGGTGGTGATTACGACAATAATAAATAATAATAAAATGTGCTACTCAAGTGAAACAATGCTTGTTTAAGTTGTTCATTTTATTTGGTCAATTCTGCGTTGCCATCCTTGTTTAAGAAACAGCAGTTTCAAATGCTTAATTTGTATCCTATCTGCGTTTTTGAATGATGTAATGGCTGTTTGCTTTACTTTGTCAGTATGGTGGCTAAGGTTTCTGAGAACATTTTAAAAACACTAATATGCCCACCACATTTAAATCCCATATAATCTAATAAAAGAAATATCAACAATCAACAATGAAGTCAATGAAGTATGTTGTCTTGGGGACCGTCATCGCTTAGAGTCTACTTCTATTGGAGGAGCCAGGCTGGGTGCCAGTTGGTTGGGCGAGGTCTTCCTCAGACCCAAGTCATCAGTCTCTTGGTTAGAGATCTGCTGGGCTCTGTGGATCCGAAGGTTCCTTTTCCACTGGAAACACAAGGCCGCAGCCTCTGCTCCATCTGAGTTGGGCTCAGGTTGTTTCAAGCCCTGGCAAAGGAGGATCATTTCATACTGTGATGAACTGTACTTATATACAGTGTACTGATATTAATACCCAAAGGTCTCAAACTGATGGACACGTGGCCATATTGGATTTTTCTTTTTTATATAAAAACAAAAAGAAAATGTTATAAAAGCACAAAAACACTGTTTGCACATTTTATTAAAATGTAATCTCACATTCCCCAAAAAGCATCCTGCAACCCACAGGGTGCGTCCCAACCGCCACTTTGAGATCCACTGTACAGAACATGACAGGTGTGAGAAGTAGAGAAGACTGAATAGCAATTCAAATGTGTAAGGTCTATACTGGAACAGCATACCGTAATGCAGGCTGTCTCCGCAGCACGGACTCCCTGCAACACAGTCTTTAGTAGGTTCTGTGCGTTCTTCACCAGAATCTCATCGGATGACTTGCAGCCTGGCGTCACAGCGTTGACGCTGAATAAAGAATGACTCAAGAGTCACTGGGTTTATTTCTATTTGTTTTGCTTTGGTCTATTATTGCTTCAAACCATGCTTTGCAGCAGGTGGACAGCGTCAGTAGTTTGTAACAGATGTATTCTGACCTGGAGATGATATTCAGCTGGTTGGTAATGGTGACAATCTGTTCAACTATGAGGGACAGTTCCACTGTACACTGTTTGTCCAGGCAATGGCTGGCAATGACTCTGACAAACTGAGTTATGGACTCACAGTTTGAGATCACCTCTCTTGCAGTGTTGACAAATGCCTCTTTATTCTGACCCCAAAAAAAAAGAAAAAAAGGTTTAGTGATAATCTAACCTAAAATGGCAGCACACATTTATTGAATATAGTGTTTGTCACCAGTATTGGGCCTTTCCTCCTGAGATATTGGGTCATGTAGTAAATCTTGTCAGCCATCGATCTGGTCACCTGGATGATCCGGTTGTCCCTGGGGTCCCAGCTGTCTGATTCTTGCTTTAGAAACAAAGATGTGTAGGCGAGAGAGGAGGCCTCTTTGGATGCAGCAAACATGGCACCTCCCTAGAGAACAACAACAGCAAAACGATCGAGTGGAATCTTTCAGTACATCACACAATTACTAAACTATATAACTGTATTCTGAATCAACTAAGAAGTATATACCCACGTGTTTTTCCAGGGCACTTTCATATCTAGGCATTGTTGACAGGCTTATACAGGTATTTGTCTCCGCAGCTTTTGTATTTTCCATATGGCTTTTCTGATAAGACATTAATGGGGGTGCAGGGGGGATTTCAACTTTTTTCACAGTAGAAGGGACTGTCAGGACCTCCTCCATGTTCGCAGGTGCTGTACCCTGTAGCCCAGTCTTAATTTGCTCTTTGACCTCTTGGTGAATCCCCTCCAGCTTACTGATCTCTTCTGCCACATAGCGAGCCTTTGCTGACCAGCACTGTGCCTGCACTTCTAGGCTCAGTGTATCATAAAGAGAGTGAGTCTCCACCATAAGCCTGGCTCTGCTTACAATGTCAGAGATCTGGAAGGACAAATGGTCATTGATAGACCTCAGGTTAGCGCGTGCGTGTGGATCACGGATGTAGTTTAAGCAGTCTTCTACACTTTTGGCAGACGCTTTGACATTTTGAAAAAGTATTTGTGCTGCGTTTTCAAGCTGTTGTGCGACATTTTCTATGTTTTCGGCCTGGGTGTGTTTTGCTGCCAAACTGGCAATATTGATAATATTTTGAATTGCAGAAGCGTAGTCCTTATTTGCTTTGCTTAAGTGAGCAGACAGCACTCTAATTTTAATCAAAAGATTTCTTTCGAGGAATTCAGACTTTGCGAGTTGCAGAACATTTGGCATAATGATTAAATCCTCAGCCACATGTAGATAGGTTTCAGTGAGCTTTTTCAGTTCATCTTTGGATTCTGTTAATTGTTTTGCCTTGTAAGCACTTTTATAATTTAGACTGGTAAGCCGTGCGGCTTCTTGGATTCGCAGGGAGTTTTCAGACAATGCTGATAGCTTTTTTTGGCCATACTGCTTCATGGCCGTTGTGCCCAAAATCGTATCCAGAGAATTTAATAAAATCTGAATAGACAGAGCCCAGAGAATACATGGCCCATCAAATTGATCTACCACTGATAGGCCTTCCAGTGAGCTGCAGAGTTCAGTGAGGTGCCTGGTGCTGTTTTGAGTTTTGTTCAACTTGTTGTGTAAAACATTAAAACTTTCATGTCCGTCACTATGTGTAGTAATATCAGAAGATGTCAAGAGTTGGACAACGTCAGCACACAAACTCATCACTTCAGAGAGTTGCTTCGCAATGATGGCTGCCATATTTGGCTGATGGTCATGAAGCATATTGTTAATTGCATAGAACCAGGGTCCAGCTACCGGTAGTAGGATTTTCCGGATGTTGTTGATGAGGTCAGAAAACATTACACTGTGTTTGTATATACTGTCTGTGCTCATCCCCGAACTCATAGCCGTCTCTTGAGCCGTCTGGACGAGCAGAGGCGTCAATGACACCAGCTCTGCCCTACAGCTATCCAAGGTCTGACAGTTAACTACATCAACAGCCGATGAGGCTTCCTTTGCAGCTTGGGCGTAACAGTTGGACAGCTCGAGAACACTCGTGCAAGCTTGGTTAAGACGTGTCACATCTTTTCCTTTGGTCACAGTGACAACTTCATATAAGAGGGGTAATATATCCAAATCTACAGGTTTGTGGATCGGATTCTGCTCTTCGCAAACAGCTGGCATTTGTAAATCCCCCATGTCATATTTATGAGCCAGAGATGCTTCTAGTATTTCTCCTTCAGTGTCCTCCGTTTCATGCTCCCTTCCAAATTCCCTTTCAAAAAACTCAACGGTGGGGAAATCCTCACTGCTAACTTTATGATCCAGATGTAGCTCATCCATCTCTTTGACTGATAAAGGTAGATCGCAAACCAGAGACCGCCGGGCGTCCTTCCGCAGTGGGCTGAGGATATGTGGGTGCTGGTGGCCGTCCAGTCCCTCTCTAAGCACTTTAAATTGCTGGATTGCCGTGGAAACAGCATCAGAAAAGGTGGAATATATATCCACATTTAGTCTGGACCCAGCGAGCATGTCTGTAACTGACCGGACCACTTTGATCTGGGATGTCTGAGCCTGTTTTAGCAGGACCAGAAGTCCATTCCTGTAGATGGGGTTATCACTCCTGTCCAAGTGCCTCTTTACGGAGTGGATCACCTGTTTCATGTGACAAATAAAGTAATTTGCATGCTCCTTAAACAGCCTGCAGCTCTGCTCTTTGTATGCTTCATCACATCCATGCCGGTCATTGACCATCTCATGAATACCAATACTGGTGAACTCTCTTACGTCCATGATGTCACTCAGAGCCTCTTGTAGCTGGCTGGTCTCCTCCTCCCATCTCTGACATACCTCATGCAGCTTCTGGACAGTTTGCAGCGTGTTATCTGTCAGTTCCAGTGAAAGAGATGCAATAACGGCCCTGAGCCTTAAGAGGCAGGTTCTTGAATTTTCCACATTCTCCAGACTCTTTGCGTCAGCAGCCACAGCTGAGATAAAATTTGCAACGTTGATAATTTGGTCAGTTTGACATATAAAATCCTCGAGCAGAGGATGGGCAAATTCCAAGTCAAGCTCTGTTACCGACTCCACATTCAGGACTTGTGCTGTCACATGAACCAATTCTTCAAATGTAAGCGAGGCACTGAGAAATGCGTCCAAGACTTGATAGAGTACGCTTGTCATCAAAACTTGGTCCAGCGTTTGTACTTGATTCATTAAAGATGTGCAGAAATCCTCCAAAGACCGGTTAGAACTATCAGGATTCTCTGAGAACTTCAAAATCCTTGTTATATCTGACCAGAACTGTAAGACATGTCGACAGTGACTCACCACTTTTAGCTGTAACTCCTTGCGAGAGGAGTTTGCCACCACCATGCAGTGAAGCACAAGATCTCGAACCAAGCTGTCTAAGCCAGCTTCCCTCATGGAGCAGGTTGCAGGATTGGCTAGCAGCAGTAATAAACAATTCCGCCCCTCAGTGTAAAACCCGCAATGACCTAGAGATCCCCTGTGACATTCACTCCTCAGTGTACCTATGATGTCTTTCACTGTGCTTTCCACCTTGTCCAGAATGTACCTTTTGGCTTCTTGGGCCTGCTCACTAACAGGGTGTTTGATGGTTGTACACATAGCTGTGTGCAGCATGGAGACACACTTCCTCAAAGTCTTCAAGGAGTCGAAGAGTTGTTTGGTTTGCGTGGGATCCTGTAAGGAATTCGCCCTCTCCACTGTCAGATGGTTGAGAAGAAGCAGAGTGTCAGCAAACCGCTGGAAGGATCTGAGCAGGGATGTGATGTCCAGGGAGGAACCCAGCACATAGAGGCACTGCAGCACCTGGTCAGCGGCTGCTAATATTGTACCAACTGTTGCATCGTCGTCCACTATTAGAACCTACAGGACATAAAGACAAAGACTATCACGCTAGTTACACTAATCTACATCTATTTCACATTTTGGTCATTCGTCTAGATTATACATAATGTGAAACTGTCGTTTTGCCCTTTCCACCAGGCAAAATAAAGAAAACCATCCTGTACTTTGACCACGCCCAGCATGACGTTCTGTGCAGAGCTGATGAGCTCCTCTCTGTGCTCAGCCAGACCAGGTTGGATGTTAAGCTTCTGGGCTGCCAGCAACACATGCTGTCCAGACACCATCACAGCCTCCAACAGAGAGGACATCTCAAACTGCATGACTTCATCTTTGCTCTCATCCATCTGCCTGGAGATAAACAAAGATGGCATTTAGCTCATAATGTAATGAAAGGTATGATCTGTTACAGTAAACGCGCACTTAAGATGCAGTGACTTTTAGGTGCTGTTTACATTGTAGTAGTATATGGAATATTTTTTTTCCCCTTTACTTCTACTTGTTCTCACAACATTTTTGAGAAAGAATTAGGTAATGGTGAGGTAAAGGAGAGGATGTGAGCTATGAACCACTTCTACAATGAGATAGCAAGATACAACATAAAAAAAAATAAGCACCACTAAAAAATGTTATGTATTTACAGTGTCCCAAACCCTTACTTTAAGAACCACATCAAGTATATGATAATTTTTCTCCATGCCTACAGTAGGCTACTCACCTGGCAGCTATTGCTGCCATGTTTTTAGTGGCTTTTGCCACAGCCTGTGCGACTCCCTCCAGTTGGGTGAACTGTTCTGTTTCCTCTGCATTCTCACACAAAAGGACCAAGTAGCACAGCTGACAAGCAATAGGGGCGACAACCTGCTCTGCTGCTGCCGTCTTTATCAAACCATGATCCACAGTCGCCATCACAGGCAGGGGTAGCCCAAAGATTAAGGCAGCTGTCTGCTGTAGTGGTCTCTCTGTGCTCCTTTTGTATACCTGCTGCATTAATAATTCATTGGAGCGCAGGGTACTTGGTGTCAGTGTTTCATAGCAACTACTTCAGTTGACCAACACATAAACTGACGATGTGTGGATAGACTAGCGAGATTTCATCTTGTGCTCACATTAAATAACATCCCATGCATTGCTAGTTGCACAGGCCCCAGAACCCAGTGTGACAGCTTAATTTGCCCATTGACAACTGTAGTGTAGCTACACAAGTAGCCTAGCCTACACATGAAGAGTATCGGTATCGGGATACTGGTCTTAGTATTACTTTAAAAAGAAAGATAAAAAAGAAAATCAGTGGTATCGCACTGGTTCACCCTGCCCATCCCTACTGCATATCAGTCTGGAAGCTCTCTCGAAGTTGTTTATCAGAGAGGGGATGCCAGTATTTGTCAATCAAATCTTTAACAGGTGGTAAATTGTAATAAATAAAAATACATATTCTACGTCAATGCTGTCCAAAGCAGTACAGCTGGCGTGCCAGGTGCTGAGGCAGCCAGTCAGGATACTTTTCATGGTGGAAAGTACACCGGTAGAAGTTTGGAAGTATCCTGTTGGGTGGGGTGGTTATACCTTGGTTTTACATCTGGTGGATTTTCTGATGGTTTTACATAAGATTAATTTATTACAGTTGTATTTGTTGTGCATTGTATAATGGACAATATACTTACAATCTGTTTAAAGGTGCTCTAAGAATTGATCCCCTGAAAACAATGTTAACTGCCATCCAATGGCGTAGATGCAGCAGTGCCAATGTTAACTCCATGGGGGGGAAAACCCTCTATGTAACAAAAATTCTTTACCTATTAAGCGAGTTAACTCTCTCACGGGAGTGTACATGATTTAACAATATTTAAGATAACAATTATAAATTATTATCGTTTATTATATATAACTTATTTTCGTCTAAAATATTGCTTAGGGCACCTTTAAAGATCATGAAAATATGCAGGGACATTAAAGCTGAGCACAAAGAATGTGTAACGAATGTATTTTTTCTAAGTGGAAATGGTTGTCTTGTCAGGTGAGCTGACACTAGGCAGAGAATTCTTTTTTAGAACTTGATGTTTTTCCTTCTGCTATTAGACTGCGTCTAACAGTGGAGCAAGGTAACCAGCAGGGAGCACCACACACCGCATAATAAAAAGTAGAAGCCGACCACACTGAAATTGACTTGATGAATGCTAAACACAATATAATTTCAGTATAAAATTGATCATCAGATAAATATACAGCTTGAACATGAGTTTAAACAAAAGACATAAAGCACACTCTAAAGCGAATGATATTCAGTGACAGTAGTATATTCAAAACAAATCCCCAAATACCTAAGTGTGATAACATCAAAATCTCATCACAGTTAAAATACACAACAAATGTCAAGTGTTTGTTTCTCTGCATACTTCCATAAGTAACTTTTACAGGTGCAGAGGAACGAAATTAATGTGTACAGTATATACACCAGGCCAGTGGAATAAAGTGTTGAAATATAGTGTTTCCCATCAATAAAAACTCCTACAGCACGCTAGAAATCCAAGCCATCACAGTGAGCTGTAAAGTGTCTCAGCACTAAAGTTTGGTGAGTGCTACATAATTGTTTGACTCCAAAAGAAACACATTAAATAAACATTAAATCCTAATCTAGGTTCTTTGGAACTGCACATTCGAATATGTCTCCAGTATGGTTCAACACTACCCAACCTTCATGCAAGTGAGCATCTATGACAAATATATTCTTTGAGTCCTAATAGTAATTAGTCAAATCTTAAAACAATAATAATAATAATAAAGATCCTCTTGAGTTTAGGTTAAGATGGTCTTGCGGGAACAGATGTGACCACCCCTGCTTACATTTCTGGCTCTGCTAAAACAAAGATTAACCCAGCAAGAATTGACCTATAATATAATTTGGATTGAAATTCAATGATAATTTGGAATTATGACCCAAGATTAATGGAGCATCTGCAAAGACATCTAAGAACAATAGGGACTGAGAACTGACTACAGTTGAGACATACAGTATTTTAATAGTGGCAGGTTTTAAAGGTTACCAACATTCCTGCATGTTGACTTAAAATGAACTTTTCCCATAGTCCCCATAGAGCTAGTTTATGTGTCGTGATAGAGTGCAGCACATTTCCACCTATTTTAATTTTATTACTCATGCCGGGGGCCTCTGTAAATGGTTTTAGGTAGACTCCAATCTTAGACGTTTTTCTGGCCATAGGGAGTAATGGATAGCAATTTCTTCTTCTACAACATGAATGCATAATATGAAAAGAAGTATTCAACACATATGGTCTGCTTAAGTAAACAGTGTAAAAGGCTTAAATAAATAAACCATAATCTTGTGTTATCATCTTGGGTATTTATGGATGGAGATTAATTTGTTAAGATCCACTCTACAGTTGCCTAAACATCTTTGGAATCTGTTCACCATCAACAGGTTTGTAACTAAAGTTGAGTGTATACCTGAGCAATAGTTCCACACAAAGCAGCCTTTGGTAAATTTGAGCTCCTGAACATTGCACTATTAAAGGGTTTCCAAATTTAAAATATGGGATATATGGAGGGAAAACTATAATTCAAATTATTCAAATTATAGGAAAATTTAAAGGTCTAAACTATCACTCACATAAACAAATAGGTCAAAAAGGAATGTTTGTGTTGAAAAGCCATCAAGCTTAAAAATAGTAAAATGTGCCTTAAAGTAGCATATAGTAACCAGTCCCTGTATACATTTCTGTACACATAGATCAGTTAAGAGGGAGTTTAAAGACAACGCTATGTAATTATTCTGATGACTACACGCAGAACTAAGTCTTTAGGATTCAATACATTTCTTGGACATTTGTGACAATACCAGCAACTAACTAAATTACATCACTTTTAAACTATTATGTATGGGTGTTGAAAACAATTAGCTGTGGCATATTTTCAGTGAGACAGAGAGTCAGATGTATAAAAGAGATAGTCATAAGCCAGAAATAGTCCAGAGAAGATACAATCTTTCACTTGCAGCGAGAGCTGAATACACAAACTGACTCCATTCATATAACATACTGTACATGACACATATTTGGCTTAGAAAATTGTAACTATGGAGGCCAAGGCCTCCATTTTTATCAAACATCAGTGCTTTTAGGAAAACATACCATTAGTATGTTTATATTGGCTTCCATAAAAACTCCCAACTCCCGAAGCCCGTTTTTATATAATATGGATTATACTGTATGTATAAAAATAAATTTGCAATTTAACACAGCCCTGAGGGTTTCGTTGTCCACTAATATTCATGTCCAACATCAGCCTCCGTCAACAGATCCATTCTGCTGGCTGCGGTTAACTCCATTGGGACTAATTGAATTCCACAGTAAGTGTCCTCTTGTATGCCAAACTGTCACCTCAGAAGTTTGTTTCCTGAACCCCACCCCTCTCACACAAATTATATCTAGTCTCCAAAAAATCTGGAGAATATCTCTCTTCCACATATGGAAGACTGAAGATTCTGGTTCCACTGGGTGTTTGGGATACAAGACCCAGAGCCAATGGATCCTTGCAATCCCAATCCCATTGGCTCCCAAGGGCCCCGTCATAACCTTCAGTGGTTCTTTTCCACCCAATCCCAGCTTTCATCACTGTCCTTCCTGTTCTTCTCGGCCTCAATGATCTCTCGGTAACGCCGGCGGAAGAAACCCATCTGAAAAAGTGAGAAGACCAACACTTACTTGCGGTCAGTGGTAAGGCATATTTGGTTTGTACATTGTACCTGGAGGGCAGATGTTAGCCTGTGGAAGAGCTGGTGAAGTGAAAACAAGCAGAATCTGCCCAATAGCCATCAGATATTTCTCAAGGACTACACAGCGATTACATACCATTTCAAGCAAAATTCACAAGACACTCCAGGGTTATACAGTAAATATTTGTATTTACTATTTACTATTTTTACTGAGTGCAGTATGCACCTCAACTGAAAAGCCATCGGGAGAAAACAGCAAATGTCAGCAAAACCGAGATGAGGTACTGCTCCCTGTGACTCCATTCATTTATCTGGTTCAGAGTAATATTGTTTATTGATACAGACCTCTGCTCTCCTCAGGCATTTCCTGAAAGGAGCAATACAGGACATGTGCTGCGCTTGTAACAGGGGTTTATTTTGGCGAGATCTAAGGACGTGGAGAAAGGGGGAAAACGTATCCGAGGACCGACATTCCAAGGTTTAGTTGTGGTATTCTTAGTGGAAAATAAAGGAGAAAAAAATGAAATAGAGGTTTGAGCCAACTGGGATCTGGACACGAGGCTCTTTGCTTTTCTGTTTTCACGCGAGTACTATATGGTGTGAATTACAGTCCGGCTCATGATTTGTCCTTTGCATGAGAGTTGAAAACTCCAATTCGGCCCTCTGAATACAAACGGGTAATGTATGAGGGCATGAAAAGCCTTGAGTCCATGAGAATACACGGGCCCTGTTTGCACTTGTTTGGAAGTGTAGCTTTAGCATTTTCAAAGAAAACTCAAGATGCCAGAAGCGATGAAATACACTTGTGACTGATACAGTGATACTGTGGACAAACTGTGATACTGTGGACATGGGTGGACATTCGATAACAAGGGAAACAATAGAGAATACATATACATTTGTGTGGCAATTTCCAGTCATACGGCAGATGTAAAGACAATTATTGATTAATGTTGAGAAATATTTCCTATAATATAATAAATAATACAATAATTAAAACACAGTATAGCTAAGGCCGGAAGTCTGTACACAAATCAAATACTTTCCTTCCACATTCAAAAATGAAGGTGGATAAATTAGATTGGATATCCAAGTGTGTGAATGTGTGGATTTACCTTCCAGAGTAGCACTGCTAACAGCAGAAAGATGAGGATTCCCACCAGTAGACTTATGGCAATGATCCAGCCTACTACATAACCCCTCGGTTCTTGACTGTGGAGTGCCTCAAAGACCAGCTGAAACACAGCAGTTACAGTTAGTCACCCGTGCTCACTCTAACACCTTCTCACGTCCAGACCTACTGACAGAAAATGCAACAAAGACAACCCAGGCCTGAATAAGGTTTAAATATACTTGGCTATTATGACAATGCTCAAGATTAATAGCTATGCATTCTCAAACACCTCCGGCTCTCAGCTCAGTCCAATCCAGTAAAACTTAAAATGGATTTTTACATGGAAATAGATATGTTGTCAACAAGATATACTCAATGTAATACAATTTTATATTAAATTTCATGCAGGAAGCATTTCAGGCCAGAATTTGGGAAACCAACACATCAGCAACATGAAATTATAGTCTTACTATACAAAACATTGCTGTTTTGGATTGAAGATCCTCTCTACTCCTCCCTCTATAGCACTCATACTGTAGGCTCAATACTTTCTCTATCTCTCCCCCTACATTCACAAGCGGATTAATGCACAGTTGCATGGGGCAGTGAGCTGGGGCAGAAATTTGTGATTCTGGGGGCACTATAACGCATAATTGAGTAATGTACTGTACCTTTAATCTGGAGATCACGGCACCATATTTTGTGATCTTTTAATCATTTATTTTAACTAAATACATGTTTTCATCTACTTGTTGTTTTTAGTTTGGTTAAATCTCACAGTAACTATCTTAAATAACTTGGGGAAATATCTCTTTAACTTGATTTCTTGCAGCCTGGGGCAGAGGGTAATTAAGACTATTTGGTCTGTCTGGTATGGGAGGGTTGGCAACTCTAAAAATGGCCTGATTCCACAGTAAATAACAGTTTTCTACACTGTTTCCCATGACATGGGTGAACACTGACCGACCAAATAATCAGTCAATGACTGGAACATAGTATTTATAGCTCAACTACAAAGCCTGTAAAATCTTGTAATAGTTTACACTTAGTATTGTTATTGTCATCACATGGAACTTTTAACATCTTTAATTGTTTAATTAAAATAAAAATTGAATTACTGTCTTTCACAATTCATTTCTGATACAAATACTGTATATGATTTTAAGATTTCCCAACAGATGAAGATGGATGAATCACACAGTTCATATTAATATAAACCTATAGACAAATGTTTGTAATAACAATATGGAATCTTATTATTAGGCAATAAGTGACTAATATTCTATTACCCTGACCTCTGCAATACAATGTACTAAACTAGTATTTTCTAGCTGAATAATTCATCACATAAATGCATGGCTAAATATACATCTCTCTGTTGAATAATTTCACAACCCCCACCTCTGCTACCTCAACTTAAACCCCGGCAATATAACTTCTGT
>JAOEHI010000007.1:4917986-4946149 GCA_025447815.1 Percopsis transmontana | reverse complement strand
CCCCCCCCCCCCCCCCCCCCCCCCCCCCCCCCCCCCCCCCCCCCCCCCCCCCCCCCCCCCCCCCCCATAAAGAGGACTGCCAGCCCCTCTATGCAATAAAGAGTGCCAGTGGAATGCCCTCTTGAAGTTTCAAACCAAAACAATGTTTTTGTAATGCTGGTTTCATCCATAAGGCTAATTCAGAGAAGTGTCCCTTTAAACAATATTTTTTTAGTTGAGTTTAGTTGATGCCGTCATCCACAGCGACCTACAACCCACCCACCAGACACTCCCATAATTCCCTTGTACTGTCTACACATCTGGACTGCAGTAACCTCTGGCATAAACAATAACAGCTACAGCAACAGGACCTTGGGTAATAACAAACAAAAGCATTTGCTAAATAAGCATAAATCACTTTAAACAGCCTCAAAGACAAAATACCTTCTGCCAGAAGTTGATGTAGAACACCTCTCTGGAGAAGTTGAGGTAAATATTGGTGTCATACGCATCATCTCCAGTGTTAGAGATGGTCAGGTTTAGAGAGATGTTCTTCACTCCTCCGAGGGCTAAGTGGGGCTTGCTGTGCATTCTGATGGAAACATAAAGAAAAAGTGTGTTTTATTCTGAAATAAGGGGGTTTTGAAAAATACCCCTCAATGTCTGTTGTTTACAAAAACTGAAGACATTAAAAGAAATTCTTTTGGCTTTTGGCTCTCTCAAAAGATGGAAAATAAACGAATATCGTCCAAGACTGTGGAGCCAAGCATGCGTCATACTTTCATTGTCCACACCCACGTGTCTGTATGACGTCAGCCTATTTCCTCAGCGCTGGATGCAGAGGCAAAGACAGAAAAGTAACGCTAATCTAAACTAATAGGCAAACCACACTGAGAAACAAAAGGCTGTACCCAGAAAGCAGCAACTTCCCGTGAAGCCGAAGGTCTGCTGCACAATCATCTGACAGGCAGTTTTTCTCAAACCACGTCTAGGAGAGGAAACAGTACAGTACACGGTTTATATGACCTCATGGTGTCTCTGCCCAGAACACAGCACTCAGCCTAGGGGGCAGTGTTGTGTTGTTGTTGAGGTAATGGGACGGTATCCAGCTAATTTTCACTGTATCTGATGTCCTATTAAGAACAAGGGTGGGTTTTGGGTTTTGGTGAAACTATCAAAAGCAAAAAGAAACTAATGTATGGTAATAAGGATCCAGATGAATTGATTCCATAAGTGCTGAAAAATGTGGATCTCACTCTTTTAATAAGAGCCAGCACATATGGTGTACAGTAGAGGTGGGTGTTAAGAAAATAAATTAATCAGTCTTCTGAATTCCATTCCAAGCAAAGTCAACATAACCAACACAGCACCGTTAACTAACATCAAATAATTTCAGCCCACAATAGGAAGAATCTGTAATTATCATAACTGTAATTATAGGTGAAGTTCAATGCTGCTCAAGATCAATTATGTGAATGAATGAATGTCAATCTATTTAAAATCTGCAGATTGTTATCTTAAAGCAGTGAAGGTTGTTAAGATATGTACTTATCTTAGAGGACAATTATGTGTGGATCAGATGGATAGCTAATGATAAGAAATATACGATTTAAAGCCACGGAGGGTGATTTACCAAGCTACCACACTAGGAAAGTGTGTAAAATGTCAAAAAGCTAAACTTGACTTCATTATATTCAGATAGACGTGCTTTACCTCGTTCTTTGCTGCAATCTTTCCTCCTTTCTTCCATCGCAACACCGGCGTCAGAGCCGGCAGGTCGCGGTCATGGTAAGCATCCACCACATGCTTCCCCATGCTGTAAGCCACCTCAAATGTGATGGCGGTGAATACGTCCTTCACATCCTTCTGTAGAGAGCAAACATGGCCATTGGAAATTAATCTATCACCGCGGTGGCGTACTGTACCTGTAGCTGATCAAAACATGCATTAAACGGTCTCAGTGACAGTTTGAGAGTTTTTTCTTTTAACACATGCCTGAATGTCTGGAAAGGAAATACAGAAATTGCTGGTATGGCAGAATTTGAAGGACACATGAAATAAAGCTGGTAACATGGTCATTTTAGTGGTTGGAACAATAGACTGACACTTTTACATCCACAGTACATCTTCAAACGGCAATGAGGAGTGTCATCCTGGCGAATTTAGAAATAACCTGCAGTTATGAGTCTCTGTGCATGTCCTCCTCTCATGGTTTCTGGCAATACAGTCTGTAGCCACAGAGAAATGTTTTATTTGGCATCAGACCTGGAAACAATACAGTCTGGATAAAAACGGAGCTAAATATTATCAGGTCCCACGTCTTCATTAGTGGACAGTGCTGGAAGGCGCACATGGGAAAAGCAGATATTAATGTTGCCTTTGCATCTCTTCTGTCACTTAAAGTTCACTCGGCCCTTTGAAGGCAGCTTGGTTGTTCTGGCTCTGAACTTACAACGCCACTTCAACACCACGGGGAAACACTCAACTTGTGTGTTTTTACTCAATTGATGTCTACCAATGAGCCAAACCCATAATGTAAACACAAAGGGTTCTCTGTACCATTTCCGATGGTCACTCAGGGCATGCTCTTCTTTTGCATTTGCTCTCCCAAGCCAGCTATTATCACAGAGTTTTCCTATGTCTACCCACCCATTTCCTTTCCTCACACTAGGGTTGGGTGATATGACGATATATATTTGTCTACCGGTAGATATTTTGCAATTCTGTTTATACTGAGGCCGGATTGATGATGATTGGAAAGGATTGTTTTACCTGATTTGGGCTTGTGGGCTGGTCCATATGAAGCGTTACGGAGCGCATGCTTAATATGTATTAAATTCATACATATTAGGCATTAGGCAAAACATGGATTAGGCAAAACTTAGCATTAGCAGCTGGTTAATTTACAGTATGGATAAACTATTTCTTTAAATGTATTGTGATATACAGTGTTACCATGACATAAAATTAAATATTTACCGTGATAGATTGGTTTGGCCATATCGCCCACCCCTACCTCACACTGGTACTGTAAAGTTAGTTTTAGGTTGGAAAAAGGTGCAGTAGAGCACAGTGGAGAACTCTGCTTAGTACCAGCAACAGTGAAAGGAAAAAGGAAAATTAGGTGAGGTTTAGAGTTAATGTGCGAACAATGCTGCATATCCATAAACCAATGGGTTAGTTGACCTGATCAGTACATTTTCACTTCATTACTTTCCTACAACTGTCTGAATATAGCAACTAAGTTAAATAGTATCTTCCCAAAGTGTAGTCAATCTCCCATCTAGCCAGCTTCAATTCTCGCATCACTGCTCTTATGGAGACTATGTTGTTCCACCAATGTGTCTGTTCAGCTGGGAAGTAGCTCAAACAATGTTGTGTTTAGTGTGTTCAGGGGTGGTTTAGAGAACTTAAGGGAACTTAAACCTAATTTTCACTGGCCATTAAAGCAGAATTGTATAAACGGCCCACGTCCAGTGCCCTCTGAGTGAACCTACCCCTTGGGAATATTCAACGCTGGGGTCTTCTCATTGCCTTAGCACTCCCACTGTTTATATCACATTTTCACGAGCCACAAGAGAACTGGAGGACATAATGGCATGTTCTTAAAAAGTAATGTTTGTGGGGAATCCAACATGAAATATCCCTTTAAGCAAAAGTAAACACCATTAGAATTTGTATAGCTAGGACTATATGTCGAGATGCAAAGGCACGAGGTCATTGCCAACACTTGGGCTAAGTTTTATTAGCCAGTTGTTAATATTCCCAAACGCCCCACCCAGTCACTATTCTTAGCCCAGTTACCTTCTCTTTCCTGGGCCGGCTGTTAATTCCTATATTTGTGGAACACAAGAGTTCCTGAGCTCCAACTGTGACAGACTCCCGCTAGTGTTAATTGCCTGCTACCTATCATTTTATGAGTGGAATGAACTCCACCAACTGTTTGTTACATACCAGTCAAATTCACTGGAGAAAGCTTGGTAGAGGTCGCTCTTACTAGTCAAAGGCGGTCATTGTGTTAATCTTCATTGAAACGTAAAAGCCCTGGGGAGTATCAGTTTCCTTTAAGGGTCACATTTCTGGTATTGAGATTCTGTTTCACAGACAGTTGTTCTCAGTGTTACACGACCCATTTGTGTAAAAATTATGACATGGGTTATCTAGCAATACTAGATAATGCTAGATACCGGTACCAGTACCTTATTTCAGTACTTTACTCTTTGTAATAACAAAAATGTAATTTCAGTTGTCCAAACTTCCATTTCACAAATCACAAATATTGCAGCGAGCGTTGTCTGTGGGATTACAATAGTGCCAAAACTCCGTAAACTTGTGTTTTGAATGCTCAGTAGTACCGACGTAATTCGGTCGGTACCCTAGAAAGTACAGAGTTCGGTACCCAACCCTACTATAAAATTCTTCAAAGACTCACATTATGCAGGACTGCTTGTCAGTCTCCATATTCGAATATTTTGTAACACAACAGCTGGGGAAAAAACAGCTTTATCACCTCTTCCCTTGGGAACAAAGTTTCTGCTAATATCGCTCAACATCAGTATTTATTGTAAGTCTAGGTTCAAGCTCTATTTATTCAACACATTCTGTAGCCTTAGTGGACTCCATCCACCCACCCACAGCTTTAGGCACCCACATAGTATGGGTATAAATTCTGTTATATTAAAATCATTTCTGAAGGAAATACATTTAACTCGAGCTGCATGGAGCATGAGCTCACGCAGCTAAAGTGAAAACTGTGGACTTCCCTGCTAACATGGAGAGGAGATCAACAGAAAGGCAAAAAAAGGGGGGGGGGGGATATGACATCAGCTCCAAAGTCTCAGATCTTGAGAACGCCTCACGGTTGGTTGCTATACATAAGACAGTCACCAGAGCTCTTCTCTGAATGCATATGGCTAATGACTGGTCATGGGAAATCTCGATTAGTATGTAAGGCAAACACACAAAGGGATTTGTTTAAGGACAACAGACATTTGGGTGAGGCCATCTCATTCAATGGCCAAAGAACGAGTATTCTTAGCCTAATAGGAAACAGCTTTTGTGATGCATGATGAATAAAAGAGAGACAGAGGGTACGTGACTAGTAAGTATTTTTCCGCACACCATTTTACAAGGACCCTTATAAGGTTGTACATTTCTTTTCCTTGACGTTCTCTGAGAAATTGACCCTCAATCCCCTGATTCATCCTTCTCACACACGAGGACATGATCCAATGAATTAATGGGCCGTACAAACAGCTAGAGTCTCTGTACCATGCTGCCACCCAGTCCATCATATTTAAGTTCTTCTAAGACGTATTTTTAACTAAATATTTTATACTACCTACCATACCAATCACATCTCATTTATAATGTGCTGATGCCAGCGTGAGGGTTTTAGCTTAATAATCATTGTATTATTTCAAAATTAATAACATCATTATTATCTCCTCATCATTATTTGCCTCTCCACTTCTGTACTTACACCTACCTATCAGACAAATACTAACAACAATAACAACTACACCAAACATATGAACTTAAGTCTAGGCATAGTACAGCATCTTTAGATGTCTATTCAAGTCTATTCCCTTCAAACTATTGAAGGGAAATGGGGCAGTTCCTAAAGGACTATCACTTAATTGACAGGAAACGTAGAACATCTGCAGTGTCACGCATGAGGATAACCGATGACTAAACACTAATAAATACCGTCTGTCCCTGACAAAGCACTCACAAAATACAGCATTGTAAAAGAAGCTATCACACTCCCATCCAAATCTAAACTTCCTGAAATGCCCCCAAAAGCACCCCAAACACTCCCCCATTTTCTTCCAAAGAATGCACACTTACACACATGCACACACAGACACCTAAGATATAGGGAAATATGCATCCCTTATTCCTATGAGAGCAAGAGTGGATAGCATTAATTTATTACTTTTTGAAACAATGTCCACATAAACACAGATTACTGGAAACTTTTATGGTCTCACATGCATCATGAAGAAGGCATTCATTCAACATTTGACCCAAGGACGGCTAAAACCACAGCTGGGATTTATAACGGAGAGTAAAAGGTACCACACATTCCCTGTTGCAAATTGGCAGACGGAATAGGTTTTCTACTCAAACATACCAAAGCCTTCAACCTGTTATCATGGGTTTATTCTATCAACAACTTTAGTTCTGATTTTATGCCAATGCATATATGTAACCGCTGCGTTTGAATTTAAATGAGGTGAAATCCACTTAAAATACAACACGTGTGTTTCCCAACACATGAAATCTCCCATTCACACCGCTTTATTTCAGTACAATTTCCCAAATCATCACTATATTGTAACTGCATAAAATTGTTTTTTCACAGGTTTCAGTGCGAGACCAGATCTGAACAGCGAAGGATATGAGCCAGGTATCTCAATATTACTGCTTCTTCATTCCCAGAATTCCAAACACTGTACTCCCATCAACATGTGTCTATTGGCTCTTTACTCCCTCACTGATCCCTACAATAATACAACCTAGCTGAGGAGTCTGGAGTCACCACAAGGACACATGCGGGACTCCTATAAAATAAAAAAAGAAGCTATTTTAAGAATGACAAAGACGATAGGCCTTCTCTAAAGTCAAAATCATAATGAACAATACCACATGTTCCAGTTTAGGTTTAACTGTTCATTTTATACTGTATTCAACTGTTCATACTGTAATGTTTAGTTTGATTTCAAGAGAAAACCTCCCTGCGATGGGATAGATACCAGAAGGGAAGAGATGTTCAAAATGGTGAGGTTGTATCAGTTTTATCAATGTGTGTGCTTGCAGTTGCTCCATCCTGCTGGTTGAGGAGGGCTCCAGATGCTTCCTGTAGGTGATTTGGTCACCATGTACAAAATCTGCGCATTTTTACTTCATTGTTATTCTTGGAAGCATTGCATTTAAACAATGCCCAGATAAAACTGCCACACACAAAAGGCATATGTGTCAAATCCTCTTTATGAAGGTCGGTTACAGGATCTACTGTATATAAACACACAGCTAATCCTTTATGCTCTTTTGACTTGCACTGTTGCAGACTCTACCCATGTACACCACAGGATAATAGCACAGAGGGTACAGCAAAAATGCATGGTACCAGTGATGGCTGGGTTTAGTAGTGGAGAGAACAAAGAGAAAAGAAGACATGGGGGCTGATAGCCTTTTATCAAAAAGTACCAGATACAACCCAGTTCTGAAGAGGCATGGAGCCTGCACGACAAGACAGGACTTCCTGAGCTGTTCTTCTAATCCAGTGGGTCTCAAACTCAGGGCTAGTGGGACCCCCTGAGGGGTGTAGAGATGCATTTTTTTAAATAAGTATTTAACATGTTTTAATTGAATTAGAAATGTCCCATCATTTTGATAATAAAGCATGCATTTCTTATATTGTTATCTTGACCAATATGTTACCATGTGTGCCTGTGTGTGGAAGAAAGTGATAAATCACTACTCCACACACTAGTTCTGAGAAGGAGAGAGAGAGAGAGAGAGAGCAAGAGAGAAACAGAGCAAGACAGACAGAGAAAGAGAGAGAGAGAGAGAGAGAGAGAGATATACACATATCCTCTGCGATAGAAGTGGGAAACATGGCAAGAAACCCTCTTCCATTTTGGTTAAAGCTGGCCACCCATTACGTTGCCTTGCGGTAGCATCCTGAGGCAGAAACGTGGCCAGCCGACAGAGGAAATATTTTGCCATGTATGCTACACTGCCAAATTCAACAAATCATATCAGCATTGAGCTGGATTACCCCTGACATGGGTATAACAAAGGCTTTACTAAAGAACATTGCGTGACCAAGAAAATGTGATCAGAACCGAATTAATTCTTTAATTTGGTCTTTATAGAGTACAAGGGGAACTAATGCAGTGAATTAAATCTTTAATAAACAGACATATAAGGCACACTCCCATGTCCAGCATGACTCGTTTTCAACAGGAACAGATCCGTTCGCTGTGCCCCTGTATGTTTTCCCAAAACCGGACTGGAAAATAATTCACTCCTGTTCCTTCTGGCACAGCCATCTAAGGAAATCCTGACCAAAATACTATTCTGTGCTAAACTTAGTATGAATAATCTATTTCTCCTCAGGATTCAACTGTTGCCATTAAGCCAAATACTTGCAGACAAATTAATGCAATTTATATGACACGATTTGTTCCATCTTTCCACTCCACACTACTACTAAAATTTTTTTTATTAAATATAAATAGGTGCTTGAGTCGCTGGAACATAATAGAAGACAGCTGGGTATTTCTTTACTTTCTTTGCTTTCTTTGCCTGCCGTAAATGAAACCAGTGAAATGGCGTCAAGGGAATGGCACATTTCCTTAAAACTGTAAAGGCAGCAAACAAAGCCGGCAGTGTGACAGCCAGAATTCACTTAGCCACGTGCCGAGGTTCTGTCTTTGGGGCTCTGCATTACCGGGGTCTCACAAAATGACTTGACCCAAGTCATTTTACTGAGGACTGGGTGAAACAGTATTTGTAAATAACCCTTTTTAGGGTTGAAGTTGGCAGAGTTGACTTATTTCAGGCAATTCAAATAATCAAAAGTATACTAAACGTTCCTGTGACTGTCTCCAAGGACCATCATGTCTTATTTTGTGTTTTATTTGCATCCTCTGTCAAGTCAGTTGTTGATGCATCTAATATCAGGATGATGATCACGGCTGATAGGCCCAAATTTACTTACAGAATCAAAGACCCTTTATGCATTTTATTCACTAATTAGCCTACAGTAAATTTACAGAACAGACGGTGCTGCCAGGAACTCAAATGGAGAGAAACAGGGAGGTGCAGCAATTAAACTACATTAGATTGTATATAATCTATCAATAGTCATACAGCAATCATGTAGCACTGTGCATTTAAGCAACATTTGTACATAAATGAATAAGCGGGCTAACATTCCATTTCATCATCAGTAATCAGCTCATATCACAGTCTGTAGAGCGTATGTTTCCAGATCATCAGCGTTCCTAAACCCCCTCCATGTGCATTATCTAGAAACTCATTTATTGGCCACATGTGACTGGAAGTGGCATCTCTGCATTTAGCTTCTTACTGACCGAGGCCCACTCCAATGAGACCCTGATAACATCAGAACAGGGGTTTAGGGAGCTTTAAATAGTCTGATAGTGCCTGGGGTTATGTTATGGGGACATTAGCTTTAGGGCACGCAGCAAGTGGAGTATAGGCCACAGGACAGGGGCCTCCGGGAGTAGTATAAGTTAGGAGCTAAATGAAACAGACAACTGTTACAGGCATGTGTTTGGATGCCTATTTTAGCTCTTCCCTGGGGACTGAGATGAATGTACAAAGCTATACAGTACCACGTATGGTGCTGTTACTTGGACTGGTTTCAAGGCACGTGCACTAAGCTGTGATGGCCTTGCTGAAATATAAACACTTATATGAGGACGCATATAGCCAATGCTACAAACGTGCCATACAATGAGATAACAGAAATAGTTTGGAAGGCATGATCAGCATCTAATGAAGCAATATTGAAGGCATGCTAGACGTCAAAGATTTTCTACAGCCAAATGGTACTTATTTAACAAATTATAAATGCTATAAAAAACCTGCTACAAAAGCAATTCTGATGTCCCCTATTAAACAATTTTACACAGTTGCACAAAGCCCACGTATGTATGTGTTATCATGCAAAAAAAAAGGTTTCAGTACGGTTAAATTGTGTTATAACTGCAATAAAGTAATGGTACGATTTATCGCTCTCTTCTGGCCTGTAACTAATGTGAATCTCGTTGCCCTATCAAATTCAAACACCATGAAATAGCCCCACTTACACTATATAAACATATTTTCAAATATTTGTAGCGTTTCCATTCCGTCCTTCAGAACACCCACCCAAATCCAATCAGTGAGGCATCCAATGGCATGTAAGTAACATGCCAAACCTGCAGGCTTTTTCGCTAAGGGTGGTACATCCTGAGCAACTTCAAGTGGAAACACAATTTGCCAAATAAACATGATTACATACAATAGATCCAACTGGCGAATTTCAGCATTGAGTGGGTGTGTTTCAGTTAAATTACTCATTTATCATTTCCCAGAGCCCGCCTGGTCATCTGACCCCAGCTCACTTAACGGTAAACATGGAAAGGTAGATGGTTTTACCCACAAAACGTTGAAACGAGCTGTGTGTAGTTTATTTAGCTAAAAATAACCAAACATAGACCATCTGCTGGCCTGGTATGCTGTTCCACAGTCCCTGCCAATGAAAACATGTTAGAAATGATGAACTCGAAACACTTGCATAATTTCAAGAATTACTTAGAAGAAATGCTGAACTCTTAACTTCTGTACCATGTGCTCCCTGTTTAACTTGATAAGCGTTGTCGGTTATGGAATACTATGCAAGTTAATAAGTGGTAATTTTAGATGTTTACTACCTTTTAAAAATTGAGCTAAATTGAGCCTGTCCATTCTAGTTCTGTGGTTCTGTATATTTGGTTTAGCAGAACAAATCAGACTTTAACAATTTGCAAATAACCTCTGTTGTTAATGCTAAAACAATGTTATTACAATGACTTTTAAAAGGTTTGTAAGTTATGGGAACAAAACTTTGGGGTGGGTCAAGGTTTCAATCTCGCTTAAACAGTAACAAAACGTGAGAGTGGCTCAGAATAGTTACTGGCCTTCTTTCCTGTCACTCGGGATTCAGGGCTCACGCAACCCTGACACTCAGCTTTTAAAGGCCAGTACAGAGGTGCGGTTGACACACCACCAGCCCTGCGCCCTGCTATGACGCTGTGCTAGCCTCCATCCTGTGATTTCACTGTATGTTTTAAGCTGAGAGAGGGATGGTGCTGCTCGCTGCCCAGAGGATGCAGTTGGGCACCAGCTGCTTTCTATTAGCATACCTCTTCTGGGGAACGGAGAGGGGACTGGCTCGTGTGGGCAGACACATGACCAAGATAAATGATGGGATTGGCCACGCTAGAGCCTCTCTCACAGTGGAGCCGGATCACTTCAGATCATGGTGATTCCTTGCCTCGTCTCCGAGACACAGGACAAACGCATAGGATGATGAAGCCTCAACGGCAGAAGGATATCAAGTGTGATTGAGCATGATTGAGTAACTCAGGAACAGACACTATCTCCTGTTCCACTTACTCAATCACACTTATGTGCGGTCAATCATGTTGGTAATAGCTATAATGTTGTAATGTGTAGTTTGGTCAGGCTATGGTCAGATGTAGTTATGGCAGAACTAGTGTGGCATGCCACACTAGTCACCATGGGCACTATTAAGCCCATGGTGAAAAGCCATCTATTTTCAGCAGGTGGACTTCATGCATACACAGGCTGATGAGATAATTACCCACCTAAGAAACAACTAAATATACCACATCCACATAACTATGTGTTCCTCTTGGTTAGACTAAACAGCCTGGGATAATTTAACCATAATGCACAAACTTCAAACCATTTAAGACAAAAATGGGTTAAAGGGACAAAAAAAAGTATATTATATTTGTTTCTCACGTCAAAATTCAAACGGCAATCTTGGCAATGACATTAGTCTACTAGAATGATTTAATTTAGAAAACTCTAGAATACATCTTGGTTACTAAGATGTAGGCCTACTAGTTCTGTGATGATGAATGTCTCAGGGTTTCATTAAAGTGAAGTGTGTTTATCTCCAGCGTATTAAAGTACAGCCGGAGTAATGCAATAGATACGTGGCAACAAGGCGCCACATGTGAGTGGTACTAGTACCAGAATTGGCTTGCCCACCCAGAAGTCTGAATATATTTAGTCGAAGTGTTGAAATGTGTCAGTTTTACACTATGTACAAAGCAGATTTACATGACACGTCCTGCAATTAATGCCTAACATAATAAATGTTAAAGGACAATAAAATGAAATTTAGAAAGTTAGATTGTTTATTGAGTGTAGAGAAGCAGAATTATCCTGATTTACTGAGGACACTGGATAAACATGACAGTTTTCATTGGGTAAGCCTCGATAACTGGGCTTATGGGCTACCTGCTCTAACCATTCTCTGTTTTACATACCTATTTCAGTTATATTATATATACTATTTCACCCAGCTCAACCTCCCATGGTGAAAGTGCCTGGAGTGCACAGTTGTGAATACCAGTGAAATTTACAGGCTTAGCCTCCATATTAGAGAAGGTGAAACGTGGATGGTGCCCTCAGGATGTGGACATACTCTGTGTCTACATAGCTATATCACCATGGAGCACAATAGGGCGACTATGTGGTGACAATAGACACTCTGTTTCCTGTTCCTGTCCATTTCTGCAAGGAAATGCTTGAGCCGGGTAACATAGACTCAAACTTTAACAGGGTTTCCCAACCCCTCGAGAGCCTCAGTGAGCTTTGCCCTAAACCAGCAGGGCTACAAAGCAAACCAACAGTGTTTAGTTACAGCTATAAGTTCAGAACATTAACCTGTATGTCTTCCAACTTTGTGGAACTAGCCAGATGAAACAAAATGGAAGCTGCACGATAACTAATTAGCTCAATCAATGAGGTCAATGCACCCGTGGTCATGAGAGTCAAGCCGTAAGCCGTATCAGTTCAGGATACGGCCACCCTGCAGCAAACAGTGACAGAGACCACAGCAACGCAAACACACGTACCTTGACATAGGCAGTGTAGCGCTGACACTGCTCTCTGTTGATGTCCAGGCTAAACTGGTGGCTCAGTAAGCTGGTCTGGGCTCCGTTGTGAGAGAAGTAAACCCGGGAGGGTTGGGTCCTCTCTCTCCTGTCCACATCAGCTGTCAGGTTGTACAGCAACTCTGAGGACAAACATAAACACACCGTCATCCACTAATTACCTGACAAGACTTACTGTGTTTGCTGGCACACTATGTTTGGGCACAGTTTGATTCACAGTATTATTAAATTCAACTCTTATAAACACTTTAGTAGTCTCAGTAAACTGTGGTACTTGCAAGATCAGGATGGTCTCACAAGGCTTACTAAACCAAGCCTCTGAGCCATTATTGAAATCTCCAATATTGAGGTGAAGCATATTACATAAGCTCTCTGAGCTATTATTGAAATCTCCCATATTGAGGTGAAGCATATTACATAAGCTATTTTTACGGATATACAGAGTACCTAAACATTTATATATAGCTTTTTTCAGACCTGCTAGAAGTTTAGCAAACTGGATTTCTAAACAAAGGAAATTAATTTTCCAACTGGTGGGAAAAAGCGCTAATATCACTATATGAAAGAAAGCTTTGCAATAATAATAACACTCCGATCTGTCCCACGCCTGGTCTTAGTGGAGGGAGGAGCAGAACTAGTTTATTTTGACTTGGGAAGTCATGAGCTTGAGGTCAAACATTTGTTTCCGAGGAGGCCATATAAGAGTGGAGTGAATCGGCCTCAGTTCATAGTAACTGTTTCAACAGGGTGTCACACTGGTAAAAACAGTGGGTGGGGTAGCAAACACGCCCCACTCAGACCAAAGCCTACCGTTTGCTCCGTCCAACACAGGGAATGCCATGACCTCACGCCAATGGAGGCAAAGGAGGGGTTCCTTATGGGAGTCACCAAGGAGGAGGAGGTGCAGGACTTTCCATGGCATGTGCCAGGTAGCCAAACAGAGAGGCTTTATTTGTGCTGGCCAGAACTTCATTATTAAGTCACTCCACACTGGTGCTCCAGCTCCCCCGGGGGCGGGGGGGCGGGTGGGATGGGGGTGAGGGGTTGGGGCGGGTGCACAGACACACCCAAACACCGGATCGGGACCACACCCGAACACGTCGACGTACACCTCTCTTACTGGCCAGACAGGAAGCTAAAGGCTAACCACACAATGAATTACTTTAGTCAGCCGCTGGCCATTCACTATACATGAGAACCGTCTCTTGGTACAGAGTGACTCAACATGGCAAGTTCTTGCATTTGAATAACCATTATCAAAAAGATGTTTTATGTTGACATTTTTTACTTTAATATTGGAATGGGCTTTCTGAAGCCCCACTAAGCTGTCTGAAGCCCCACTAAACAAACAGCTAACATGAAACCTCTTGGATATGCAGATACGTGTATTTATAATACTGGTCCAGGGGAAGTTTATGTACCAGGAAGAGAGTTACTATGGTAACAACCTCCGCCTCACAGCCATGGACACCCCATAAAGTGAATTCTGAAACTACAGCAAAAAAATAAACAAGTCTCTCCAGGCGTGTGGTGGTGTGTTCTCACCTATCTGTCCGGGCAGCTGCCTTCCCCGAAAGCGCATGCAAACGGTCACATTGAAGCAGTTCAGGTTGGGCTGTCCCTCATGGCATGAAGGCACAGAGATGTTGATGGAGACAGGCAGGAAGATGGACACGTCCACAGTAATGACCGGCCGTGTCCTTAAACCACACGAGCATGGTAGGAACACAGAGCGGGCCAGACAATGGATTCTCGAAAGCATTTCCACATATTTTTACAACACAAATTATGAATAAACTATAATTATAAAAAACTGTAATTATATTAAAGATGTATGTATGCATGTATTATATATACAGTATATATATATACACAGTATATATATATAATTAGAATTGTATAATACATAAATAAATACATATTAAATTATAAATAAATATATCATTTACAGTATAGACATATTTACCTCAACAGCACCACACTATCTGCCATAAACGCACCGATAGTGACATCTACAAAAAACACAATAAACCATAAGTGTAAAGCCAAAACATAGATCAAAAGAACTGACAGGGCCCTTTACAGCTGCGAAAACTATAACACAGAGGTGTCCCTTCCCACTGGACGCCCCCACTTGTTATGTTGGCTGAATCTGAATGTTCACTGAGGAATGCAGTAAACAGCTAGCCTCTTTGTCACAAGCTGGTCTCATCGCTATGTATCCGGGTAAAATGGCCTTTTAATTCCCTCTATTTTGGTCTTGATTTTCCCATAAATTCCGCATTTAGCCTGTTTGCTATAAACACAAGTGGCACAACCATACCTGCGTATCCATTGCCATCCATGTCCACATTGCCAGAGATTGACTGGCCAAACATCTGCAGACCAGGGTTTACACTACGTCCAGACAGCCTCTGTAACAGATGAGAGCAGAACCAAAATAACAAAATTTATGTAACCCAGCATGGAAAACTGAGATATTTTTCATTGTTTTTAAATGGATGGTCAAAGCTTCAGTAAAGTAAAATTAACGGTTAAAAAAAAAAGAACTTAACTCAAACAGGCAAAAAAGAACTGCAATTTAGCCCACGCTAGCCTTAATGTCTATAGGTGGCTATGCAACAGCGGCCTGTGCCTTCAATTACAGGGAGCTTATTGCTAACATAGGATATCTTAGTAGTGATGATAGACTTGCTGAAAGGAGCATAAGCGGGTCGTTTTTAGCAGTGTGGAAATGTGTAGACATGAATAAAAACCAGCCGTTTCCTGAGAGCTCATCATATGAATATAAATATCTAAGGCTACATTAGCACCTGGGCCTTTGTTGCACTCCAACAGCTCCTATATCAGCACGGATGCACACGCACACACACGCACACACACGCACACACACCATGTTTTTGTTTAAGACAGAGCCAGCAAAACTCATATCAACTAATTGACCGTTCTCACCAAGGAATATTTGCTGATGATCCCTGTGGCATCTCCATGGTAAATATAGACTGCACCTCCATAGTCATCCTCTTTGGGTGCTCCTATGGCCACATCTATGGACAGACAGCGGACAAAACTATAGACGCATTGTACCTCTTACACAAGCAATACCAAAACTTTTAACCAAGCACTTGTCTGGTTAAACACGTTGGTACTGTAGATAATCTTAATGGACACTTAAATGTTGTCAGAAACTCTTATAAAACGATAAGAGTTTTTATCACATCAAAATTTTATCACAAGAGAAAGTGAGATTGTAAACTTTCCTTTCCAAAACTAACAATTCCATGCAGTGTAAAGTAGCAATATTGGATCTGGGCTAATCTGAATGAATATTGTGATTTCTACGGTAGTTCAAACTCAATTATAGCAGCCACTCTGTTATGGTAGATTAGTGCCAGTTCCAGTAGGGGGCTAGCTGGAATCTTTCTCCACTCTGTAAAGCCTGATGAGTTATAATTCCCTGAAGACAGCAGAACTAAGACAATGATAAATCCAGGGAAAATATCCCAGCCTTAAGTTGAAGGCATGAGCCAAAAAGGGCCATCTGAGCCAAAGCTACGAAGTACCAGGGGAAAAAACTAAGTCTAAATGCGAGAGAGGGCAACATTTTCTGAAGATCGCCTCACCACAGGTTAATCAAAACTAAATTTCTTTGAGAACGATTGGAATCCAATATGCCAACAGGGAATCTAAACCAGTGCACGTTTGCTTGTGGGCTGATGTTCAAAACAGCAAGGAGTATACATTTCATGACCTTATTACCATTTGAGATGACAGAGAAAACAGATTTCTTAGCAGGCTACAGAGACATGTTATGATTTTGACACCAAGTATAAGTTTCCACTTTTGTATTAAATAGCCATTTACTGTATTGAAGGTTCACAGTCCACTAGAGCGTTGGTTATGAGGGTCGGGGTCCCATAAAGGGGTTCCCTGGTTTTATTGTAATTATGCATACATTTTTTTTCAATCATATTTATGGATGTTTATGGTATTATGTTATGTGAAGTATGTTAAGTATATTATGCTATCAGCATTTGAACCCCAATAGCATAACCTACTTTATCTACTAAACAGCTGGTTTTCTAAACAGTGGTTTTCAAACAAAGTTTGAAAACCACTGGATTACACAAACATATGGTACATATATAGCATATAAGACAATATAAATGTTATGTGTCAACCCCAGGAACTAAAAAATAAACAAAACAATACTATTTTTGTTTGTAAGCGTCACTATAGTGTTGAAAAACAGAGACGCTCAGTGGGTTACGTTTCCCCTCTGGGACAACATGTGTACTGAGGCTAACTTCCTCTTTACTTTCTGACTGACTAAATTTAAACTGACAACCTAATGATGAGTGGCTTCCCCGCTCTCCTTTTAAGGAAGAGCAGAGAAGGTTCAGACACAGTTAATGTGTACCCACCTTGATAACCATCGTCATCAATGTCTCCGACCGCGGTGATGCATTCTCCAAAGTGTGCGTTGTAGGCATTGTCTCCATTTAATAGCCCTACCTCCTCCATGACTCCCTGAAAATAGGGGGAAAACAGAGAGTTTACAAATCGCCAAGAAAAGCAAAACGAAATCTGTGCCCTGCTGTGCTCAAAACCAATAAAATGACAGGAATGTGGCGTAATGACTCCTGATTAAGATGACCACACATCCTTCCAATTTTTTGACTTTTACCCAAAATGAAGAATAGCAAACTAACAGTATGAAAAGATACTACAAACAGAAGCCTATTCTTGGTCAAATAAATAATCTCAATGTTGAATGTATCACTGGTTCACTGTAATAACATTATCACAACAAGCAAGACTTGAATTTAATGTAACACTTGACAGGTCAACAGTGAATATTGGGGCATTATTGACAGACACAAATAAGCACTTCTATAGAGGACGGACGCTCCATCCTTTGAACACACAGCGCAGTAAAAAATACAATAAACCTCCACGTTATGATATCATGTTCTCTTTGACCCACAGATCCCACTCACATTGCCCTTGCTGAGGTACACAGAAACCTGGCCCTCGTCCCGGAGCTGACTGTGCATGGGGGCCCCTACAAGCAGGTCTGACAGGCCGTCCTGGTTCAGATCAACTGCACACAATGAGGAGCCAAAGTAAGAGCCCATCTGGAACCAAGCCGAGCGACAGAGCATTGGGTCAGATCACGGTGTGACAAAAATGGCCCCCTCACCCACCCCGAAGCAGTACATCTCCTCCACAACCTGTCTAGTAAGAAAAGAACATTCATCCCACTTCCCTCTCAGATCTAGCTCAATTTTTTTCTATTCTAAACTCAAAGTGTTATCAAGGGTTAGCAAAGTGTTAGCAAAGTGTTAGCAAAGTGTTAGTTACAGTTAGGTCATTTTAGCAGACACTTTTATATTTGCTTTCTTTTCAAAGTGCCATACAGTGAGTACAATAACAAGTATTAAGGAGCATGACAAGGATGCTTATAGGTAGGCCGGGCTTGTTGGGGATCAAGCCCACAACCTTTCGTGTGGGAGTTGACCATCCTAACCACTGACTAGACTACCCTGCCCCCCATAGACTACCCTGCCCTCTCCACCCCCACCTCACCTCACACTAGTTCTGGTTCCTGTTACTCTCTAAACACTTAACACAGATATAAATAGTTCATGATCTACCATGCATCTACACGCATTTCAAATTGAGATCAGTTTAGAACTGTGCTTGTATTCATTCTGCTAAAAGATTACACAAACAGAACAGACTAATATAACAGACTAAATATTAGAAGGATGGCCGAAGATAAGACCGCAACCAAGCTCATACCATTTTCCCTGAGGCTTGAAAACTCTTCACCAAAGATCCACCGTCAATTTTGAAAATATAAACCTAGGAAAGGAAAAAATAAAATAATGTAGCAAGCCACACAGGCAAGTTTAGACCGTATATAGAAATAATATGAGAGGTGAGACGGCCTACTTTTCCGCTACCGCTGTGTTGGGGAGTCCCCGCAGCGATGTCTATTGCATTAGGCGAAGAGAAGTGTCCAGCGGTCACAGCATAACCTGGAGATAATGACACAAACAGCCAGTGTTTGTCCTGCCTTTGTAAGGTATATGACGTTTGACACTTATGAACCCAAAGAAAACTTAGTCCAAGTCCACCCCCGCAGGATTGTTTGGCGCGCTGTCTCCTTATTCCACCCCCTCCCCTCTCCAATTTTACAGTTTGACACTCAAACAGGCAGCCCAACAGAGGCCACAATAAATTAGGAGAAGAACTGGATAGTAGTTAACTCTACAAACATGTGTTTATATCCTCAAGTTCTAATATAGGCTAGATTGAGGTGAAAAACATAGTTAGTATACCTTTAGGGAAAGCCACACCACACTGTTGCTGGCATTAATTGTGTCTCACCAAGGTAGCTGTATCTGTGGGAGTCCACCTCGTCTCTGTTTAGGTTGTAGAAGGCATTGGAAGTCAGGTTGTACACCTTTACAGTCCCAGTCCAGTAGTACGACCCTGGTGCCCCCATCACCACCAGCTCCTGAAAAATGACACATCCATTGATTATAATCATATTTTCATATGATTTCATAAGAAGGGTTTATAATACCATGTACACTTCTACTAAGAAATACAGAAGAAAAAAAACACGCTACTGGGGGCAGTTCTGGTTAACCAATGGCCACAGACTGTGTTACACTATCTACCCTTATCCTCACGACCAGACTAAGTGCCAGCTGTAGCTGTCTTCTTTGATGTTTTACAGAATTCAAAAGCCTAGCAAAACTGAACTCTGAAAGCTGTGTTGCTCACTGTTTTTTATTTTGATGGTTTACGGCAATTTAAAGGGCCATAACATTGAGTAACAATTAGGGAACTGTAGTAACTGAATGTTCCGCTTCATCTAAGATGTTACAAAACAAAACAAAAAAAATTCCACATTCAACCATGGTTATTAACATTACATTGGGTGATATTGTTTCCGATAGAAAAACTGCAAAATAGCAAACAATTTCATGTTTTCACATAACTTGACAGCTGAAACAGTAATACTTTAAAATCAATGGTGTAAAAACTGATTTAAAAAAAACAACAAAAAAAACAAGAACTTGTTCGTACAATCTAGCGACAACATTAGATTAACAGACAAAGTCGAATAAACTAAATGCTGTGGTCCTTGCTGAGAGGTCCCTGAGCTGTGGTCACACATCTGTGTAGAAGTAGGTTCACGACCTGTTTCTCACACACTCTAACAGCTGTCCATCTCTGCAGCTCCTCTTTGAATTCCTTACAATTTCTCTTGTGCATTAGTCCGTGGTTCTTACTTAACAGCTCAAGACTGCTATTGTCACTCCAAGAGCGTGAAAAAGACAGATTTTGTGGTTTAGGTTTTTTGTTGAACACTCACTGGGCTACAGCAGAATAAAATTAAACTACATGTATATATGTATTTGTTCAAAAGCACGAAGGCATTTTTAGAACAACCTTCACTGACTAGCAGATTGTCTACTATTAGTTAATAGGAAATGTTTGGGAGGGTTGTGGCGCTTGCTCAATGTTCAGTTTTTCACTGACCATTGATGGTATTTATCTCTACCAAAATGGAATAACTGTGTGCTATCATAGTCCTACTAGTGAGTTCTGTCCAGATTGTGTCCAGTAGAATAAAAACCAAGAAACCAAGTAAATAAGACTTTTTCCACTTACTATTTCTGTCCAAATGACATACATTTTATAGCATGTGGGCCTTAGGTAGGGCTGGTACATGTTACTCTCAGGTAACACTTAGACCTCCTGTCAAATTTTCAGCTATATACGTCAATGTCACAGATATTTTACTTTATTGACTGCATTTAGAAAAATGACAAGAGGAAATTATAGGGCAGGCCAGAACATGTTTACTACATAAAGTATTTTCTGTGGAGACACTGTTGGACACAACAACATATAGTAATTGGCTGTTAATACAATATTTAAAGGAGTATTTCACCAGCTGGGATTGGCAAACAGTAGAGTTAGGAAAATATGGTTTTAATACTGAATGTTCATAGAAATGTTCCCCTAAGCCTTTGTGTGATGCACCAAGGACATGTCACAGTGAACCATAACAATGGCATCACAGCGGCCTGGGCTCAACAGATAACAACGTGTTGCACTCTGGCTGGGCCACGGGAGCAGGCAACAGGCCGCTGTCTGGATCTGCCATGCAGGCTAAGGGAGGAGAGGGGCAAAGCCCAGTATAAAACTTTGCAATAACTGATAAGAAGGGGGTCAACCGTGTAGCCTTACAACCTGCATGTATTGACTCTCTTGCTGCAAGACATTATTATTATTATTGTTAATATTATTAAATGATCTACTTTGAAATGTTGTCGTCCTGAGCATTATTGTTTAAAGTTAGAATTTCTCTAACGGTAGACTAACTGACCTCTGAAGTCTTGAGTTTGAAGACCTCTTAAAGCAGACAGACAACAATATAGAGTGTGAACAAAGAACTAACAGTAGGA
Source organism: Percopsis transmontana (assembly GCA_025447815.1). Taxonomy (NCBI): domain Eukaryota; kingdom Metazoa; phylum Chordata; class Actinopteri; order Percopsiformes; family Percopsidae; genus Percopsis; species Percopsis transmontana. Next base: position 4,924,965 of record JAOEHI010000007.1, on the reverse strand, counting down.
CTACAATAACAGAAACAGCGCATCACATGGAAAAAAAACATGCACTGTTACTGACCTCCATAAAAACGCCCGCTATCCCCGCTTGGCATGAGCCGTGCTCTTCCCCATACTTCTGCTTAAAGTCTGCAAGAAAAAACAAACCACAAATTATTTCACTGTGTGCCTGAGCCAGCCTTTACTGGGGCTCTTCCTGAATTACATATGGACCTAGTCAAAGTAACAGTCCAATCCAAGATGAATCTAGGGGCTAAAGTAGACTTTTAAAAAGGGGCAATGCCACATTCAACAAAATCTCTGTTGGGGGGGGGGGGGGGGTACCCACCAGTCTCATGTTCCCGAAAATATTAGGCTTGGATCTGTGCAAAATGCACTGGACACAAGACCCCTTTGGCTGGCCCTTCCAAATTTTGTAGACAACAGGAGGAACGGAAGGAAGTGAAACCCGACTTGTGAGTACATGAGATGTAAAACTGTCCCTATAAAGCATTCTCGTTTTCAAATCAAAACGCACAAAAAAACCCCACTACGTGAGTCAGTAAAATGTTTTATATGTTTTTTCAAATGAAATTTGATTTTTAGAGGGCAGAATTGGGCCACCGTGGGTACAGGAAATCTTTGCACTAATCAAAACAAACCACTGTACATACAATCTTGATTTATTCCCGCCATAAACCCTGAAAGTAATTTCTCCTATACTTGGGTGACAATTAATATACAACACCACCAAAATTTGGAAAACAAGCAAAGCCTGGTTCTCAACAAAGCCTCCAAAGCAATTATACCCTCATGATGTAAATGTTATTCTTTGTTAAACGTTGCAGAGGGAATACAAATTCTCCACCCCACTAGCTAAATGCGTTATATTTCAGATACTTAATCCTCAGTGAAGCAGACTGTGTCCTTCAAATTTCCCGGAGTTGGGTCTTGCCAGGGTACTTGTGTTGTTTGAGAGTGGGAGAGAACACACTTCATGGGTCTATAGCTAATAGTCAACAGTGCCAGAACCACCAGTCGGAGCCCAGATGTAGTGGAAAAGCTCTATAACTCATGATGATGGCTGCAGAAATCATGTGGTATGACAAACTTTATCCACTCCCTGTCAACATATGAGGGTACAACTCTCAGACTAAGAAGCCCTCTCAGGCTTATCGCCCACTCAGCAAATTGATGTGTCTGATCTTGTCTTCTGCCTAATGTGTTATGCAAAATCACTTTTAGCTCAAGAAAAGTCAAAATGTGATTGTGTCTGCTGTGCGTTCACAACATATCTAAACTATGACTTCACAACATGTCTGTAAGATACTCTCTAGCAATATTATTGTTGTGGTTGAAACCAGATTTACAAAATTGCTGTTTTGGTTTGAATCTTTGAGAGTGCATGCCACTTCCACATTTGAATGCTTAGCCGCTGGTACTCCTCTCTACTTCTCCTCCAGCAGCTAATCTATGCGCACACCATTTTCTACCCCCTCCCCCTACAGCCACATGCACAGTTTGGTGTCTAACAAACAGTACGCTAAATGTGGGGTTCACATAACACAACTGATCAGTGTGCCTTTAATATCATGTCCATACTATACCTTCATAACAAGGGATGAGCGACTGTGTCCGCCCCTGTAGCGTTGGAGGGATTATGGAGCAAAAACCATGAGGAAGGATATACTCTGAAGCATAAAATATGTTTTTCCAGCGATGGGCACATGCCTGTGAGAAACAACCGGGGAAAAAAATAAATAATAGAAAGCAAATATATATACAGTATTAGCATTTAACATGCTGACTGTTAAAATATATACAGAAAAGACAAGCAAGTCCCTCTCTCTGGACTGGAGTCAGTGTGTCGCTGTGGCTGTCAAATGAACCTCAATGAGAGGGGAATTAAGGCCCATTCATCTGTGACCATAACAGCCATGGTCTGTGGTGCGAATATCTCACATCAACATCCATGTTTCCGCAACAGTATTTTAAATTTACTTGGGGAAAAAACACTCATAACATCCCTTTGCTAATGGTTTAGTGTTCTAACAGCTCTAAGGAAACCAGAGAAGAGTTCACACAAGGTTCGACAAGCATTTGGTACACAAGTTAAAAAAGACCAAGACCAAGAAAACCCCTGCTTTATTGAGTTGTTCCTGAAATAGGGCCTAAACTGGCCAAAAACTAAATAACAACAAACATTAAAATACTTGAGTTGTACACAATATTGTGCTGCTGTGTTTTGCAAAACCAGCAGAGAATCTATAGGCTCAGGCAGCGTTTATAGGGTAGATTCTCAAACGCTGCACAAATTACGCCATTTAAATGTGTAAATGTGGTAATAATTTAGTGCACCGAGGATAGCGGTCAGGCTCCTGTGGCTCTGAGGGCCGTTCTGGATTCGTTCCTACAAGCAAAGTTCAGCTCATTTCCCCCCATGCACTGTGGAACTTCCCGCTCCCCACATATAGCCAATTTAAATGAGCAGAAGAGTTGTGCAGATTGTGGGCACAGAGGGCGTTCAAATGACTGTCTGGAAGCAATAGTAACACTCGTGTTTCAAAGCACAGCCTGGTTACACACATAAGCAATACTAGCTCTAGCGTTCTCAAAGGACTGCGTGTCGCGTGCACTGGGAGACTACACAAGTAGTAAAAGGAGAATGTTTGGGTTTTGTTTCGCTGACAGAAGCAGACCAAGTATGGAGCTGAGCGGTTGTCATGTGCCCCTCCACTCTGCGATCTGATTGGTCGAGAACAGGGCCTTCGTTCAGCACACAGATGAAATCACTGTACTTCACATCTGCCAAACAGCCCCTTTCCATCCTCTCGCACACAAACCGTGAGCCCATGCAGATGAGATACTGAGGCTTCCTAACACGTGGCTTTCCGCGGTCCTGCAGGAGGGCTGAATCTAAATGTTTGTTGTTATACAGGGTCTTGGCTCAAAACTTCCAAGGCTGACAACTCCAGGAAGGCTTTGAGTTCTGACAGACGAGTAAAGCCTTTGGTAGTGAAAGTCAGGCCAACACATTCCACTAAGATGAAAAGAGAAACAGTACCAAAATGAAACGTATTGAAATGAATACCGCTGTGACTGACCAGATAAAACGTTCTTCAGACCTCTCAAGAGACTGCGAGGAGGATGTCAATCAATGAACAGTCAAGAACATTCACACCTGTCAGTAGTGTTTTGAATAGCTATGTATGTCGTTGAGAGGTTTTTAAGCCCAGAATGGTATGGTTGTGTTCTGTCCTGGAACACTGCTAGGTCTCCCCAAGGGCAGGACACAGGGGTTAATGTTTAATGACAGACTGCCCTCGGATGGGCCCACAGCAGTGGTGCTGAAGCCTAAACAAACCTAGCCAACTGCACTATGATCTCTGAGCAAACATCCAGACAAGCACCTAGGATTAGCACCACTGGTTAATTCGCCTATCACTTTAAATCTTTATCATTTTTTTTAAAGATATGCCTTTGACTAGACTTTTTCCATAGAGCCGTCCAACACACTAGGTAAATGTTTAACCACATTATGTAACTACACAACACTGTCCAAATAGGTTTATGCAAAAAATAAACAAACAAGATTCTGTAAATATATAAATACATTCTCCAGGGTAAGCATTACATTGACTTCTAGAAAAACAGAGGAATAACACGCCAAGTCTTTACTAGAGGAAGGTTTTGATGTCAGGACCAGCTGTGGTTTAACAATGCGGTTCCCATGGTAAGGCATTTGTAACAATGATGGTGGTATGATCCGTGTGTATGGTTTGCATTAAACAATTTGCTTCAGTCACTGCGGTGCTCTGTCCGTGAACTCACCAATATCTTGCCATCGGCTCTGTCCTGTCGCGCCAGGCTCACTCCCATCCACTCATCGTCCCTGTCTCCCTGACATGTCTTCCCACACTTTTCTTCGGGCCTGTTTCCTGAAGCACACAATGGGAACAATGAGGGCAGTTTAAGACATTGAGTCAGCGGGTCAGAGGATGTCGTGGAGCACGTCAGGGAAGTAATTGTCAGATTTTGTGTCTTAGGTTTTATTCTTATCTTTGCTGAATGCACAAACGGTGTAAACACAGCTAACATTAGGGTGTACAGCATAAACATTTAAAAACAGCACAACGCGTGTTAAAAATTTGGAAATCTGAAGTGCATTCCATACCAACTTGGTTGCATGTGGGAACTGTGAAGCTCAATACTGTTCAATAATGTATAAGGAACCTTTGCTCAGATAAGAAATCTAAGAACACTTGCTAGGATTTCCTTCATGAAAGCTTGTTTATGTCTATGTTGACACATTGGTCTGCTGCCTAGCTTAGGATATAGCTTGGGACCAAGCCAGGAAGTTAAGAAACTTTGTTCACTAGAGAAAGACAAAGTGACAATGAACAGAATAAAAAATGGAATAAATTAACTGCCGCCTTTTATTTCAAGTTACCAAGTGAGACAATTTCTGCTTTTCTCACAGTCCAAACATTAAAGAGAAAATAAGTGTTGTGCCCATTCAGAATTTGATTCTCCTCCCTTTCTGGGACAATTAATCATTTTTAAAAAGGTAGATGGCTAACTGCTGAGCACAATCGGTAAAATGTTCTAGTAGGTGCACCTCTGATGACCTATGAGTTTTATTCAGAACAACTAGGGCCCCCAGGCTGTGCTGCTGCTCAGCTTGATAATGTAATCTTTTTGGTGATACATTGAATGGAGGGGGGGGGGGGGGGTTAATAGTGTGGCAATGTGGTCTCCCACTTTTCTCCTGACCACAAGAAGAGGGCTGGGGGAATCTCTACAATTCAACTCAACGTTTTGGCTCATGTGCTTGGAAAATATTAGCTGAACCATTTTTCATATTTATCAAAATATTTCTAAAAAGAGAGAGTTGTTCTACTTTGCATGAGACTACAGAACAAGTCAAATAATAGAACTGACAAATTGTTTGGACCAGCACAAGGCTGCCTTGTTCTTATTAAGGAAAACAGGGATACAGAATAAACATTGCAAGTAGTTTATTGAAGTATTGGCTATAGACTGGTTAGTAATACGGTGATTGAAAGGTAGACCTACGTCTTAACTGGCAGTGTGTGTGAGTGCATGTGTGGTCCTGAACCTGCGTGTCTATTAGGGTCTTGTCTTCAAGGCTAAAGTTAGTTACTGACCCCTTCCCAGGTCCATTTCTGTACAGCGGCGATCTGGGTTGCTGTGAACTCGACATTTATACACTGCTCCAGGGGTGCGCACAGAGCTACTGTAGGTAGAGTTTGCTTTAGGAGCGCCAACTAACACCCTGTAAACATAGAGAACACAAAATGACCACTTGCCAAAAATACTACTGTCCATAAACACACATTGTGCTGCTACTGTATAGTAAATAAATACATGCTGTTTTACATTTATAGGATAAAGAGGCTGTAGAAAGATTTTGAGATAAACAATAAACTGTATCCTGAAAAGTAACAGTAGGCTGGAACTTACCAGCGAGTGTTGTCATGATAATGCTCCAGAACAGAGTAGCCAAAGAAACTAGAGTCTGGTCCACGGAACACTAAAGGATGTTCTAAGTCAATGTTGTAGGAATAAGCCAGTGAAATCGAAAGACACACATAAAAAACATTTTGTACTCCCGTTTTTTGTCCCAAAAAAGAAGCCATCCCTTTGCGCATCAATTGGATCAATGATGTAAGAGCATCCAAAAAGAGGTAAAACGTATATTTGTATGCGTTTAACTGATCAAATAGTTTCAAAAAATAGAGTAGAGTCCAACTAATTTTGAAGTCTAACAAAACCATGCAGGCTACTACGGCATGGGTAAATGCATAAGAATAAAACTTAACGGTCCGGTAAATGACGGTGCGTTAACTCCTCTCCATTCTACTGTATGTCAATCTGAGAAAGCCGTTGCTCGCAGGCTGCAGCTTCCTTCCCTGGCGATAAATGCGGTGGTGGTGAGACACACACGGTTTGAGGTGCAAGCATCACATTTCACCCACGGGCTTTGAGCTTAATCCACAATATTGAGGGCGCGCTACTGCCATCTAACGTTAATTCACATATCACAGAAATCTGTAAACTGCACTTTTAACAACTTACTTTTAACTTTGAGATTCCCTTTAATTAAATTTAATTTCAGATTAAAACGATAATAAAAGAGCAGAAACTTATGGACTCAACTCAACTCCAAATCTTTATAAAATTATGATATGATAAGTTATTTGTGTGAAATAATAGGTTAAGTAATTTAGGCTACTAATTGTAAGTCGCTTTGGATAAAAATGTCTGCTAAATGCTTAAATGTAAATGTAAATAAGTTAGAACAAGAGAAACTACAAGAAAACCAAACAAAGTGACATGTACTGTAAATAAGATTTATTTTCTTTTTTTCTGAAAACATATATCAACTGTCATATTGTGCCCTATTGTACAGTCTTAATTATAATAGTACAATTTACATAGTGTTTTGGGAATTTCTACTCATCAGTGTCCATAAAATATAAGGTTAAAAAAAGCTGTGAACAAACAAGGTCCTAACAGCCGGTATCTGAGTGCACAGTTAAAGGGTCCTTTACAGTTTTACAGAGGAAGTGATGCAGACAGCAGAGCACACAAGCCTATAGCTAAACTGACCATCAGCATCAGTACACACACACACACAATTATAATTTATTGCACAAGCCATTCGGTAAAGAAAATTAAATAAAAACACAAAAAACAATTATCCTCACATTTTATAAATGAACCAACCGAAATTTTAAAGTAAACCTAGATTCATGGAAGATTATTTTTCCTGGCATAATTTCTAAATTCCCTTACAACATAAACTATTTCCGCGGATTCCGTACTTAAAGCACACGCTCGGCTCACGCACAACTGCAGCCACACACAAATTAAAAGACAAGAAATGCAGACGAGGGTTTGAAGTCCATGTCAGTATCGCCCCTCAGCAGGTGTATATTCCATCGGAAAGCTCTCATCGTAACCAAGGCTGTGGAAATGCACA
>JAOEHI010000007.1:4900475-4912838 GCA_025447815.1 Percopsis transmontana | reverse complement strand
TAGCTACACACCTTCAACACCTTTGTTTCACATCTTAAAACCTAAAAAGTTGATGAGCAGCTAATATTGTTTGCTTTACTTAAGTTTGTACCTGTTGACTGACAAAACACTTTTCAGGAGAGAAAAGTCCTCACCATTGCCTTCGAATCCTCTTTCTCTAGAACTTTCTGTGCTTGGTCGGGTGGGAACTTGAGCATGGAGGTTATGACTTTGGCCATCGTCTGCAAGTGAAGACAGAGGTAACATCATATGGGTGAGCAATACTGAAAATAAACAACTAATGGAAGAGGATCAACACAGTCTGCCTCGTGTGTGGGTAAATACAAGAGATTTATTTTTCTTTTAATTAAAAGATTTATCTTTTAATTTCAATATTCAGTCATAGAACATAGAATAGGCTTTGTGAACCCCAACCATTAACACCATCACCCAATTAAATCATGCTTGTTCTGAGGCAATTAAAACCTAAAACCAATATCTGCGTAATCAGCTCCAGCTCCATCTGCCAGGGTGCATGCATTTCCCCATAAATACAGCACTAACCAAAAACAGGGCTGCTGAGCAGGGGAACCTAACCGCTCCTCTAACACTGAACAAGGCCAGAAAGCCTGCACCATGGGATATATGTGCTAGAGGATAGCCTGCAAGACATCCTCACTCTCTCACAGGGAGGCCTGCCATGATGTCATAAAGACTAACTGTTTATTGAGGCTCTAGCGAAACCCAGCTGAATTTAGGACCATGCCGACAGCGCTGCTAATGAGGGAAGGCATTGTTAATTTGGTCCTGCAAAAGTGGACGAAAAAAGACATTTATAGCCTAAAGCACTGGTTCTCAAGTGTTTTGACCCATGGCCCCCAAAATAAGTAGTCCATATTATTGGTGTCTTAAAATCATCCTGTGTCCCCATGAATAGCTCATGACCCCTTGGGGTCTACTGTTCCCTACGTTTTGAACCACTGGTATAAAAGTTTGCATCACAATTAAATGCCCTCATTTTCTGGCATGTTTAGTTTGGGTAGACTGCAGCACTCTGGCATATTTTAAATAGGTGTAAGATGAAAACCTACCTTTGTTTCTCGCCCCATCATGTACTCAAACAACACCTTCTTCAGGTATTCAAACTCAGTGGGCTCAGAGAGAGCATCAGAAATGTTGTATTCAGGGTCTTGAAAAAACACAAGACAAAAAACATTAAGCAGCTGAAGGACTGTCATTCACTGTGGAACTACAAGTTGTCATTTGAAAAAATGGTTTCTTAAATGGTGCAGAAATATCAGAGCCCTGCAGAATATCCATCATTTCACACAACAATGCGATTACAAAAAGCCTTGTAGCACCAAAACTGCCTTCTTTCCCTAAACAAGGAAGATCTACATCAATGCTGGTCCAAAACTTAGTTTCCTGTGTGAACAGAGTTGTTTTGTTTTAGCAAAAAAACTGAAGCAACACAAGCATTTCCAAACATTCCAGCGAAACCTTAGCACTTGTTTTGCTACAGAGCATCATGTTTGTATTAGCAGCATAATGCGGAAACACTTCTTGCATGGGCTAAACTTAAGAGCCAACTACAAACACAGAAACCAATGGAAATGCTCGGCATGATCACTAATAATCTAAGAGCCTTAAAAAAGTACTTTATTACATCGCCCCCAGCTGCATTTTACCACTGCCTCAAAATAAAGGAAATAAAATTAATGGGGGAAAACTATGGTGCAACTTGCATGTGGCTGGCAAAGCTAGTGATTCTACATCTAAACTATTCCCATTAAGTCCTTAATGTGAATGAGGCAGTACATACTACTGAAGAGCCCGGGCCCCACCCCCCCGTCTCTCTGAGATGACTCCTAATGTCCTGGTGGGCCAATAGAGACGTTAAAAAAGACAGAGGCAGGTAGCCGTGATAGGGGAGGACAACCACAGCTTTGATCACCAGGCGAGGAAACAGAATGCCAATAAATCCCCCAGCCCTCCCCTAGCTGAGTGCATAACAACCCCAACAAGATATCGTTTTCTTATCTAGCTGGAGCTGTGGGTACACTGTGGCCATTAAGGGATGGACATGGTCAGCAAATATACTCAGGTAGGCTGTGGGGTTTAAACAATGGTCAATTGGTACTAAAGGGCCGAAAGTGTGCCAAGAAAATATCCCCCCCCCCCCCACTATGAAAACCACCAGCACCAGCCTGAACCGTTGATACAAGGCAGGATAGATCCATGCTGTTTACGTTTTTCCAACCTTCTCTTGTCCAATTTTGGTGGGCCCATGGAAATTGTAGCCTCAGTTGACTGTTCTTAGCTGACGGGAGTGGCACTCGCTGTGGTCTCCTGCTGCTGTAGTCCATCTGCTTTAAGGTTCATTGTGTTGCGAGTTCAGAGATGCTCTTCCGCATTCCTTGGTTGCAACGAGGTTAAGTTACTGTTGCCTTTCTATCAGCTGGCCATTCTCCTCTGACCTCTGCCATCAACAAGGAGAGAGAACTGCCGCTTACTGGATATTTTCTCTTTTTTAGACCAGACTCTGTAAACCCCATAAATGGTTGTGCAGGAGAATCCCAGTAAATCAGCCCTTTCTGAAATACTCAAACCAGCCCGTCTGGCACCAACAACCATGCCACGTTCAAAGTCACTTAATTCACCTTTCTTCCCCATTCCGATGCTTGGTTTGAGCTTCAGCAGATCGTCTTGACCGTGTCTACATTCCTAAATGCATTAAGTTGCTGCCACGTGATTGGCTGATAAGATATTTGCATCAACGAGCAGTTGAAAAGGTGTACCTAATGAAGTGGCCGGTGAGTGCAGTTGACATGTCTTTGGTCCGAGAGGAAAATACGGGTATTTGAAGCAGAACGGTGAGGCTTAAGAGGGGGAAAGAAAACATGCTGCTGTGTTTAGTGTGGGAAGACCACAATCTGCAGAAGCCATTAACTCCATGAGTGGCGTTTCACCCCCTCCCCCCTTTCTGTCAGAAGATTGTCTTTATTACACAAAAGGTCTTCAGCCCCATCACACGCACAACTCCATTTCCACATCTCCTGTCCCACGTTTTCTGACCCACGTCCGGCGATATGTGCACGGCAGAATGGGCAGATTGATGGTGTGTTTGAGCAGCAGTCTCCCCAGAGCCTGCGGAGCAGTCACGCTGCGTCGACATGCATATAAAAGTCTGGTTTACACACACACACAGCCAAAAGCCTCTAGTTTCTCATAGCAATGGCCTCAAGGGACTGTTCCTCCCCAGTGACAATAAATTAAGGTATCCTAAATGTGCATACGAAAGTATGGAAATGGGTAACAACTGTGCTACAGATATTAAAAGGGCAGAAGACGTGGTAATGAGCTATTACAGAGTGTTAATACCTTTCAATGAGCTCCCAAGATGAGTTACAACAGCTTTTTTGTGGAAGCACCTCATCTTGTCCTCGAGCGAGTGGATCTACCGTGGAGAAACACACATAAATACAGAAGCGGAAGTGGGCTATGGGCACTGTGTTTCCGTGGTCCTTCATTGGCAAAGTTGGTGAGAACGATGGTGTATGAGAGAAACAGTGGGAGAGGGCACTCTAATTGTTTATAAGGTTAGGCCAAATGTAAACAGATGTGCTATGTAATTAACTAGATACAGCAGGAGAGCAGCAGCTTCTGTTGCTTGAGGCCAACAGGATCCTGAGAAATACAGCGGGAGGGGTTTGCTGTATGAGCCGTGGTGGCCTCTTGGTCCTGAGGAGAGGTTCTCACCCTGTCCACAAAGCCCTGCTCCTTCAGCCTGGCCTCGCTCAGTAATGTGGTCTTTTCAGCAAGCTGGGCCTGGCGTAGAGAGAGATAAGCATTTACAGAGAATGTGAGAGAAGGACTTTGGCAGGGGCTTAACACTAATAATGTGTAAGAAGCAAACATGGGTTATTGAAAAGTGGGACTTATTGAAGATACACATTTTCTTCTCACAATCTTTTGCAGTGCTGACTGAGGAAATTAAATATGTGAATAATATACAGTGAAAAGACTTCATAACAACTCACCTGTAGTTCTTCTATACCCATCTGTAAAGAGAAAAGAGTCATTTTATGAGGTCATTGATATTAAGACTTAATTCACACCGATGAGCCAAAACATGATGACCACATTATGACCATTTGTTTCATCACAGATGAAACGAATAACGATTGACTATGTCATGTCAAGGTCTGGGATATAATGAAACGGTAAGTGAGCAGACGGTTCTCGCAGGAAACTTGTTGGATGGGGGAGAAATGTGTAAAGACCTATTTGACAAAGGTCAAATAGTTATGCCCTGTAGACTGGGTAGGAGCATCCCTGAGATGGAAAGGCTTGTGGGGTGCTCCCGGTTAGCAGTAGTGAGCCCCTACAGAGGCCCACGCTTCAGGGTTGATTAAGGACACCGTGGCTCAACATTAACTCCCCAGTAACAGGTGATCAAAACAAATTTTTTATATGTGCAAATATAATATTGACACAAATATTGATACAGTCCTCAATTTGAGTCTGGATTCACCAGTGTGGTTTAAACCACTGGGTTACAAATACGTTTTTGGTTTGAGAGCACATGGCCCACCAGAGTGCCGAGTGGCTCACATTCCTCTACTCCTAGCCCGACAGCTCTTATTGGCTCACCCTGTTTTTGAACCCTCCCCCTTCCCTCACTCTTTTGTAGACAGCTGTGGTTCAAACATCAATAGTAAACTGGGGTTAGTATTTGGGGATCTGGTGGTACTACACAACACAATCGAAGAGTAAAAAATAGTTTGTAAATGCCAGCAAAGGAAATATATGTAATTAGATATGTAGAGACACTAAAAAGGGACTGCTAGTGTGTGTAAGACTTTTTCACACCGAATATTGAACAATGAGTCAGTGTGCTAAAGTTTACACTAAGAATGGTTTGAGGGGCCCTGAGCAAGAAAAGACCCCCCTGAGCATTATATCCCCCCCCCCAATAAAGTTATGACATCACTCGCCAAAAATGCAGTAACTGGAGGCACAGGAGAGCAGTTCCTGGCATTTGAGTGAATCTGTACTATTCAGCTGGAAGGTGGAAGAGTCTTCGCAGGAGTCTCATAGCATCACAACACCTGGGTAAAACCTCTCCCTTGAGGGGCTTCTACTGGCTCCCCCCCAACTAAGCAGACCTCGCCTGAGAATGTTCTTACAGTATAAATCTGAGGCCCAAGATCACCTCTTACGATGATAATTAGGAACAGAGTTTGAGACTGTCTCACAATCTCCGTTTTCCAGGGAGAGCATTCCAGACTGATTCAAGTGAAGCCCACAGCATCCGGCCTGCTTTGGCGAGCAGTGAGAGCCTGATCAGAATAAAGTATGCAAGGAAGTTGCTTCTGAGCTCCTCGACAATACTTCAATAGTAAAACCGGACAGAGCAGAGAATAACTGATCATAACTATTAGGTCTGTTAAAATTGATTTGAACTTCCAAATAATTTGGCACCTGAAAGGATCTAGGGCTGTGGAGGAAAATATATCTTTAAGATTTGGGGAAGGCATTCCAAACTAGTAATGTTTTCATTCAGAAATAATCAAACCTTCTGAGGATGAGGCTGAAAGAAGTGCAATATCTTAAGGCAAAAAGCATATGACATATGACTACAGGATCCGATTTAAATGTTATCCAATCCTTCAGGTAAGTGTATTTCTCAGATGTGAGAACTGCCTAGACACCCAGAGGACCACTTTTGATGACCTGGGAAAGCTGTACAGTAGGTCAAGTAGGACACTGTACCTCAGAATTACCACGGCTTCTTGTCTGCAACTCTTCCAGTTCTTTCTGAACTTGCCACACTCTATCTCCCATCTCGTCTTCTCGACTCTGTAAAAACACAAAACAATGGCTGAGTCTTTTCCTATGTGTCATCTCAGCATCACAGCTCAAGTAGACCAATTGCCCGCTGACATTGTAGAGTCAAAAAGAGTTTGGGGTGTTCAATGACTGTTCGTCATGTTTTATTCAAGTTTAACATGTGAATCATTCAGCATGTGTTTATAATTGCCAGTATTTGCGAGCATAGTTCATATTTTTCCCTTTGTCTATGTTATGAAGATGCAAGGAATTCATATATAGTGCACACAGGCACTAGGGTTAAATTTGGTTTGTGAAAAATCCATCATATTTTTCCAGCATACCTGCAAAACCTGTTCGTATTTCTGGACTGTTCTGTGCAGGTCTTCGTCCTTCTGGGCAACCAACTTCTGGAGCTGAATGGTTTCTTCACGATGGATACTGATGAGCTCCTCTTCTACAGTCTGGGCCTTCCCTGAGCCAACGGAATGGGAGAGAAGATGGCCTTAGCGCACAGAAGATGCAAATTCATTGTTGGCAACCGCTCACAAAGACCCAACTTGGACAGCTGACCACTGAAAAAGCATGTGGCGATTCACACATAGTGTGAATTCTAATTCAATGATCACTTCATTTTGTTCCCACCATAAAGATTAAACAGTTAATCATATTTATTTTTATTGTTCTTTTATATTTTCAATCCGCCCTACTGTTAAAACATTACAGTTAACCAAATTTACTATGATTTTCCACATTTATTTTTTTAGGGCAATGTGTAGTTTCAAAACACAGGACTATAATGTGGCAACATTATTTGAACATTACCATAGGAGAGTGTTTCAATCAAACTAATTGCTCAGACAAACAGACAGCATTATGATGAACCCTGTCAGTGTTTAGTGAATTATGTAGCCCCACCCACCAATAGCTTCTTTTACAGCTGTGTCAAGCTCCCTCTCTTTCAAAGCCATTTGAGTGTTGAATTCTCTCATAAGCTGCTTCAGTGCAGAGTTGTGCTTCATTTGCAAATCCTCACACTCAAGTCTAGGGGGACAGAAATAGTACAATAGGCGTACACTGTTATTGATCGAAAGCAGAATACATTGTAAAATGTTCACATGTACTTGTTATCTTACTTTTGATTTTTCTCATTCTCCTCTATGAGCTCTTTCTTCATGTATTCTAGGTCCTGCTCATGATCTTTCCTCAGTGATCGGATGTCTTTCTGTAACCTGGTGAAGTCTTTCTGAATTTTCTGCTTCTCATTCTTGACTTCACTCAGTTGCTGCCTCAAGGAATCCAGGGAGTCGGCGTCCATTTCTTCTAGGCTAAGAGAGTGGTTCACCTTTTCCAAAGTGCTCTTGGTCAGGTCTACATTACTACGTTCCAACCTCACAATGTTCTCGTGGGGCAGTGGGTTTTCTTTCTGCTCATAGGAAGAAATAGTGGCCTGTTGTTGATCCAGCTGTGCATCCTTCTCAAGTAATTCCTCTTTCAGATGGGTAATTTCAGCAAGAAGGTTCTCTTTTCGCTCCTCTGCCTCTTTAAGCCTTGCCTTAACCTCCTCTAGCATTGAGCGAGTTTCATTTACTTTGGCTTCCTCCTGGTTTCCCATCTCTCCCTGAAGAGCTAGCTTCTCTTCATAGATGTTTTTCAACTGCTCTAAAGCCCTTTCTTTCTCAAGCCTCTCATCACTCAGTTGTTTTTCCTGCTCTTTTTTAAGCTTATCTATAGATTCCTCTAGTGTTCGGCCATTCTCTTCTAAGGATTTTATGTGCTCTTTAATGGATGTTTCCTTCCCATTGATTTCTTCCAAGCTTGCCTGAAGGGCCTGAATGAGCTGGTCTTTCTCCTCAAGCTGTGAAGTTAATTGTCTTCTAATCTGGTTGATTTTCTGTTCGGCTTTCTTCTTGAGGTCGGCTACTTTTTTAGCACTCTCTGCGAACATCTTCTCCTCAGTGGCTTTCAGACTCTCGTCTTTCATCTTTTCAAATTCCTCCCTTTGACTCTCAAGTTTCTGTTTATAAGTTTGATTCTCCTTGTCCAGGAAGTGTAGCTTTTCCTCAGCCTCTCGGACACTATTACCATTCTGAGCGAAGTGCTCTTGGCTCTGCTGCAACTGTTCTGCAAGCTCTTTTGTTTCTTTTTCCCTGATGTTTTGCTGCTGCTCCAGGTCAACTGTGATTTGTTCACACTCCTTTGTCTTTACGTCCAACTGTTCCTGAAGGTCACAAAGCCTGCTGTTGCACTTCTCAAGCTCGATGGTGAGTGCGCTTAACTTCTGCTCCTTCTCTCTCAATGCCTGGTCCATCTCAGACTTGCTGATGGACTGATTGTCAATATTGGCGGTCAACCCCTGCAAAGCCTCATTCTTCTCAAGGATTTCCCGCTCCATGCCCTCAAGTCTGGTCTGTAGAGATAGGACAGTGTTGTGGTTCAGGGTGAGCCTAGACTCTGCCTTATTCTCAAAATCAGAAAGATTGTTCCTGAGTGTGTCGGCCTGCTCCAGTGCAGACTTCCTCTCCTGGTCAAGTTTTACAATGGTTTGCTCCATTTGCACAATGACCTGCTCCCTCTCCTCTATAAGCTGCTGTTTCAAAAGGCTTATGGATTCCTCCTTCTCCAACGAACTCCCCGCTACTTGACTTTGTAAGTCGCTAATGATGCTTTCTAAGGTACTGATATTCAATGCATTGGTTTTCAAACGTTCTGAGATGGTTTTGTTTTCTTTACTGAGCTGTTCAATTCTGAGGACTTTTTCAGAGATGCCTTGGGAAAGATTCTCAGCCTCCCTCTGCAGACCATCCCTGTCATCTGTTAAGGCGTCAGTTTGCTCTTTGTGAGCCTTTAGCTGAGCAGTCATCTGCTCTAGTGAACCGCATAGATTCCTATTCTCTTCCATCTGCTGCTGGAGATTATTCTCTAAAGTGCATATTCTCTCCGCTTTACTAAGGATTATGTTTTTAAGATGATATACCTTTTTCTGGTTACACATAATTCGGTCTGTCAGTTCTTTCACCTTACACTCAACTCGTTCACAGAGTTCATTCGTACCACACTCTACAGTTGACTGAACTTCCTTACAGTGATACTGCACTTGGTTGCTGATTACAACTAACTGCTTCTGAAAATCTGCTTCCTTGGCCTCTAGCTGAAAAGCCCTCTCCTCAAGTTTCCTTTCCAGGTCGTTATCTTCCTTAGACTTCGAAGCTTCCAGAGTTTTGAGCTGCTTCTCAAACTTTTCAGACAAAACCTTTAACTTCTCCTTGTGCTCTTCCTCAATTTTCGTCAGTTTATCCTGGAAAGAGTTTCTCTCATTCAGAGCCTGGTTAAGGTTTCTCTCCATGGACTCCATTTGCTCCTTCAGTAATGCCTCGCCCTGTGAGTAACTCTCAAGCTTAAAAGCTGCTTCCTTAAGTTCTGCTTGTAGTTTCTGCACAGTTGTCTCTCGAATTGCCAGCTCCTCCTTCAAATTGTTAATCTCACAGAACACCTGATCTTTCTCTTCTCTGAAACTGCTGATCTGCTGAGCAATGTCTTCCAGTTCCAGCGCCTTCTCTTGCAAAATGTTTGAATGTTTCTCAGTCATATCCTCCTCCTGCTGTCTCAACTTTTCTTGCCAATGATGTTCCAGCTCCTCAAGTTCTTGTTTATGGGATATATTAACTTTCTCCAATTCTTCCTTGTGGTTGTTCTGCAGTTCTGACATTGCATTGCTGAGACCTTGTGAACTTTTTTGGGAAATTTCAAGAATTTTCTCTTGGACTTGTTGCTCCTTTTTCTGCAGCGCTGTCTCTTTCTTTGCAAGTTCTTTCTTCATAGTTTCCTCACTCTCTTGCAGCTTTTTCTTGAATTTCTCCTGCATTTCTTTGGCCTTCTGTTTTAATTTCTCCATCTTGGTTTCCTGCCCTTTCAACTTCCCTTCCATCTCCTTTATAGTGTTTTCAATCTTCTTCTGATAGGCAGCCTTTTCATCTTCCAACTGTCTCTTCAACCGATTTTCTTCTTCCTGCTTACATTTTAGTTCTTCACAATGCAATTTATCTTGCTCCGAGTGTTCCTTCCTGGTCTGCTGAAACTGCTTCTCTAGTTCTTGAATTTCTTTTAACCGTTGTTGAAGTGACTCCTCTTTCTGCTTGCAGGAAGTCTTTTCTAACTCCATCTGGTGTTCCAAATTTGTCAGGTCCTTCTTGCACTGAATGAGGTCAGCTGTGATCTTACTTAACTGTGTATTAGACTCTTCCAGGTTAACCTTTTCAGCCTCTGCTTGTGATAAACGCTGCTGCAATTCCTCCATCTCTTTAACCTTGATGTTTAGGTCTTTTCTAACAGTATCCGATTGTTCTGTTAGTGTTTTCTCTCTTAGGATGTGTTCTTCAAGCTCTCGTTCTTTTCCTTTTAGAACAATTTTCAATGCATTAAGTTCCTGCTTTAGAGTCTTCTCCACACCACCAAGTGAGTGCTCATGCTGCCGCTTAATATTTGCAATTTCCACATTGTGCTTTGCCACCTCCTCTTGAAGTCTCTGCTCTAGGGTCTGCTGAGCTAAATTACCAGCATTCCCAACTGCTGCCAATTTCTCTTCCAGAAGCCCTTTACTCTTTATTATATCAGAGAGTTCCGAAGAAAGCGTCTCTAGCTCTGTCTGCTTTAAATCTAATTTCTCCAAAGTTTTCTGGTTCATAGCTTCAATGTGTACTTGGAACTGTTGCTTTTTATCTTTCAGGATGGTCTCCAGCCCAACTCTATGTTTTTCCTGGAGCTCCTCAACGACAGAGGAATGCTGCTCGGCTAAGGCGATTTTCTGCTTATTCAGTTGGTCCCGGTGTGTTTCCTCTAATACAGACAGTTGTTCCTTATGTTTAGCCTTCAGTTCCTCCATCTGATGGGAGAATTCAGTGGACAGAACTGATTCATTTTCTGAGCCCTTTTCCAGAGAGCTCTCCATCTCTAGGATTCTCTGCAAACAGATATTTAGATGAGATCATTGGAATCATACAGTAAAATAATGAATGGTTTATAGTGATGTAGTATTGAGACAATAACAAAAACACAAATATAACCAATGAATTGATTAAAAACATAGGCTAACCAAGTCCCATGGTATAAAACTCACAGTTTTGGCAGCTTCTAGTTCTAACTCCATCTCTTTGAGGTTGCTCTCAGACTCTGCCTTAACAGCAGTCATCTGTAGTTCTGCATCCTCCAGAGCCAGAGCAGCTTGTTGTTCCCTCTCCTTGGTTTTCGTAGCAAACTCCTCTTTACACTGTTCCTAAACCCCATTCAAACAAACAGTAGCTTGTTAAATCAACATTTTAAAATTGATTATTTTCTGTATTTTCCCAATGTTGTTCTGATGGAAATTACAAACCCACCACAGCTTGGTTGATTCTGGCACTTAGTTCTTGTTCCTTAGCAGCAAGGGCTCCATTGTGGAGTCTCTCCATATTGGCGACTGTCTCCTCAGATGATTTCTACAAAATGAACAATTATTAAAGTAAAATAAATATAAAATAAACTATAATAGTATTTTTAATACATAGGCATCAGTGGACAGTTGTAAAAGAAGAACATGCAGCATTTCCTCCAAAAGGAAAAATCCAGAAAATCCAGTCCCTGACCTTCATGATTGTAACAACCTCCTGTTTGACTCGTGTCAGTTCCTGCTGCAAACTCTTTCTCTCCTCCTCGCTGGCCTTCTCCACCTCTTTCACTTGCTCTTCCAGCTGAACCTGCAGCTGCTTCCTTGCCTCCTCTGCCCTCTGGGCCACACCCAAGGCACGTTCAAGTTCCTCAAATGCTGCAAAGGAATACAGATCATCGAACTACTCTCAAACTACATTTTAACACCCCTGTACATTCAGCAGGTGAATCATTTCAGCGAGGTCAGCAAACAGCAAATACTAAAAAAGACAGATTGTCTAAATAAAAGATCTGAGGTCTGTGGGTTTACAGGGGCTTTAAATAACTAGCACATTCCACTCACCTGATTTATCAGATTTCTCTTTCTGCTCCTGCAGTTCTTCTTTCTGGACAGTAACCTGCTGGATCCTGGAGCGTAGCGTAGCAATCTCCTCCTCTTTCATTTCCAGAGTCTCATGCATTTGACGCTTGGTCTCCGCAATCACCATGCCCTGCAGGGTGCCATGCCAAAGCAAAGAAACCACACTTAACATGTGGGGCCTGTTTACATTCAGAAACATCTGATTTTTATTCACGAGAATCATTGTGTCTTTGTCTTACACCCTAAATGAAGCTCTGCATGGGTAACTGTTTTAGACATGATGTCTGTTTCCTGCAGAGCTGGGGTCAAAGTTTAACAGCAACAACCTGGGACTGAGAGGTTTCTGACCTCTTTGCTCAGTAGCAGAGCAAAAACATGTCTGTATTTCATGAACAAAGCGGATCTGAAGGATATTCAATCAAGAGGTGAACCGCCTTTTACTGACCTTGTCTTGCTCCAGCTGTTCAATGAGATTCTTGGCATCACGCAGCTGGGTGATCAGCTTTGTCTTCTCTGTTGTATGCAATTCCTGAAAATATAGCATGCTG
>JAOEHI010000007.1:4885834-4898742 GCA_025447815.1 Percopsis transmontana | reverse complement strand
AAATAAAATAAAAAAAAAAAAAAAAAAAAAAAAATATATATATATATATATATATATAATTATTATTATTTTTTTTATTAAATCACCTAAAGTGAAATAAGTTCACTTTAGGTGATGATCATGTCAGAATTCAGAACAAATATATTGATCAAACCAGTGTGGACCATGCAGCCAGAAGGACAACCTGAAAATATGAAGCTTACTCTTCCATCAAGGAGGCCTCACACTCAAGTCTTTCAGGCAAAGATCCACAGAGTCTACATAAGCCCAGCTAAACCAACACGGCGGCCCAAATTACAGCCCAGGTTAGCAGCAGTGGCCTGAAGTGTCTATGCCTCTGTGCCACTGAGGTTGGACTGATGTTTTCTGAAGAGGAAATATGGCGCCTCCTGCTTTTCCCCGTTGTTTCATCTACGTGTCTATTAAGGCTATAAGTGTGTCTACTAAAACTACAGGTACAGTTCAAAGACCAGAATATGTACGCATTAGTCATTAGAAGCTCACTGTCATCTATTAGAGTGCAGATGGTATACAGTACAATACATGTATGCTCTAAAACAGCACACCACACTAAATCAATTCAAAAATCCTTCAGGTGAAAGAAAGGCTGGAATTGTAGACATCTGGCCTGTTTTACGCTATATTTATCTAGTGCAGAGGATGAGCAGTTCCCCATCCAAAAAGCTCCAGGATGCCTCCACGCTAAGCCCTGTTAACCTTTGCTCTTCATGGCAGAGGCCCTGTTCCCAAAAACAAAAGCATGCAGTCCCACTCAGCGATATCATCTAGCGTCGCAAATCTTTCGCGCCACAGTTAGCATATGGCGCGGGCCATCACAGCACTGCTAACCGAACATAACTCCTCTCGTACCACAAAAGCAAAATGTTTGGGGAATCAAAGGAAATAATAATCCGGTCATGTCAAGCTGACATGACTGGAACCCCACTGCTGGAGGTGAGCCAGGGTACTCGGGGCGGCTTGGACTCGGAGAACCACAACATTCCTCCGTGTCCATGAGATAATTAAGTCACATGATCAGTAGGGTGAAGGCTCTTGGGCACGATGGATGGCATAACATTCAGTAGGCTAAACAGACCTCAGGGCCAGAACCATTTCAATAAATACCCCTTTTATAAACGGTGTTCACCACCGCTCAATCAATTCCTAGTAACAGGCATTCTTCACAGAATGACACTGATGCATGGGGGCAATGGCTATGATGAGCTATTACCCAGAGATCCATAGGATCATTTGATAAAATAGCTGATGATGTCCACATGGCTTTAAACATTTACGCCCACAGAATAAGAAGGCCAGCACTAGCTAGCGCGGGGGGTTAATATGGCTACCTTCATCTTCTCCAGCTCCTGCAGCCTCTCCTGCAGCTGTTCCTGCAGCGCGTCGTTCTCGCTGCCCAGCTGGCCGCTGCGCTCCTTGTGCGTGCGCAGCAGCTCCCTGCACTTCTGCAGCAGGTTTTCCTGCCTCTTCACCCTCTTCTGCAGCGCCTCCATCACCTTGGCTGGGTCGCTGCTGCCCTCTTCTGCTCAGAGGACGGAATGCACCACTTAGAAACGAGGACTTCCTTAAGTGCAGTGTGCAGTTTTAAAACCCAGATTTGAGTTTGCCATGGGTTCCCTCTTTAATTTATTTACATTTTTATGCAGAAAATAATCTTGAGTCTTTTCTATGACAAATTACAGTGATTACTATCTCCTAATTGACTGTTATTTGTTTTGGCTATCATTAAATAGAAGAAAATAGTAGAACCACTATAATAAAGTAATAAGTAACTGGATATGTATTTAGCATTAAAGGGGACACGCCTCGATCCCGTTATAGCATACAAAGTGGCGCACCCCTACACAAACATGTTTGAGGAATGTCACTTTAACATGTGACTGTAATAAAGATATTCAGGCATTACCCTCAGTGACTCCGGACTCTGTTCCCGGCTCCGTAGTGGGGCTCTGCAGGGCCGAGTCCACAGCATCTTCAGACTGGGACTCTACTCCCTCAGCTGGCAAACCAAGGTCAGAAACGCCCTTGAGCCGTTTCTTCATGAGAGCAACCTGGTAGAAAGAACCACAGTAAATAGAGACAGACTCAACTAGGTTTCTAAATAAACATGACCTAGCTTAATTCACCTAACCAGAACATTTTCTTCTATAAAATATCTACCTTTGCAGCCACCCATGCTTACCTGGGTCTGGAGGACAGTGATCATCTGGTCTTTCTCCTCCAGGGTTGCGTCAAACTCCTCTTGCAGGTGTTTCTTGGCCTGCTGGTCCATTTGCAGCTCCTAGACACCATTAACTATGTCAGAGCTCATACTTCCCAGCCACCATCACCACCTCCCCCACCAAAAACACACACATAAACCTTTAAACCTGAACTGAATGGAAAACTGTGATATTCAACAAAGCTTGTGTCCATCATTTAAAGTGTAAACAATACTAATGCAGAGGTTTTTAACCTTGACTGTACTCTGACTTACACAAACTGAATGTGTGTGCATAAAAAAAAACAAGGGTTGACATATGGTAAACATATTTGCTTAGTTCAGTTGATTTGTGATGAAATATTTAAAAGTACGTGCTCTGCTCCATTGCCATTTATCCAACATTAGACACGGTCAGCTTTGATGGGCATGAGGAAAGGTTTAGACAAGGTAAAGATATACTGTAGATCTACAGAGGCAACAGTGAAACTGTTTCCTTACCTCCCTGAGCTCCCCTACCCTGCGGAGAGCTTTATCTTGACACTGACTGAGGATGGCCTGAGGAGAAGACAACACGAGTTTGAGATAAGAATTCATTACTTTTGGAAATTACAAAAAGGAGGCCACAATGGTTAAAAGTGTATTGCTGAAACAAACATGTAAAACCATGAATTCACCACTTTACCTGGGTTTTCTCTTTATCTCGCTGCACCGTTCGGTATGCAGTAACCAGCTTTATGAAAAAAGAAATAGACACAAGGAGAGAGAGAAAGCAAGAAAAGCTTTTTAGAAAGGTTTGCGAAGGGAAAGAAAGAGGTCATTATTATTGAAAGATTATAGACATGCTGTATCTCTGTATGATGCTTCTAGAGCCAGACTGGCTAATGCACGGAAAGGATTATATTTGGCTTTATTTTTTTATTATTAATTCTTTAATTTACTTTCACCTGCTCTAATTTCTATTACAGGGCTGTCTCACCTCAGAGTATTTGCCTCTGTAGTTTCCCAGGCTCCTCTCCACCTGGTGCAGACGGTGCAACATCTGTTCTTTGGAAAGGGACTCCACATTTCCCGGTGAATCCTCCGCCTCACTCTCAATATCTGAAGGAGGATCGTATGCAGGGGCCGAGGCCTCGCCTTCTCCCACAGTGGTGAGGGACTCACGGGACGGGCTGCGTACCAGGCTCTCTTTAGATGGAGAGCGGAACAGATTTTCTGCCCGAGTAGCTCCGGTGCGAAGCAGAGACTCAACTGAGGGAACCTTCAGCTGGAGCTTCTGGGCAAATGACTGGGACTCCTCTCTCTGAGGAAAGGTTAGTTCACACCATGAACTTCAGAAGAAATCAGCATAAAAATTACTCTGGGCATTTTCAAAATGAACCTTATTGTCCTAACCACCGAAAACTAAATAAGATGTTTTTTGTACCAACACACTGCTGTTGAGACACTACAGCCTATAATATGAGAATCAAGAACCCACACAACAACCACTAAATTGGCCGAAACTTCCTAACTCATTTTCATCTGTCATGCTCCCTCTGTGAGTGTACAGGTCAGAAAATAGATATTATTTCAAGAAATGTTTTATTTTAATACAGATGTGCAGGCATGGGTACATTTTGGTACTACACTATAGAGCAATGTATCGTAACGTATGCATGCCTATTAACCCGCAAACCTAATATATACAATCACCATGGCTGGAAAAGAAAATGAGGTGCAGCTCAAAAATGGAACAAGTTAACCTTTAAATAGATACGCTTTAAAATTAATTAAATGGCATACACACACAACACCAGTACATTCAGCACTAACACAGATTCATACGAGATATTTAGTTAAGCGATTAGAGGCAATAGACTTGCCTGAGGAGAGGCTCTTCCATCTCCGTTGATGCTGCCTCTGGGAGACCTTGACACTCCTTTAGAGGCACTCTGCAGAATATATGGACATTATATTAGAAAGCTACATGAGTGGTCTTGACCTGGGCCAGTTAGTGTTCCACACCCAGTGTCGCACTCCCTGATTACTCTGGAGGGAGCAATATTAGTATTGCTTGGAGCAATGCAGGGGCAATGGGTACCCTCATGCAAACTTGGAAAAAACACAGGGGTTAAATGCACTAAAGAAGGCATCTCTACATTACAATAAACAAAAAAGGGGTTAAAACTATGCTCTACTGATCAGCCACAAGGTCAGAACAAACGAATAGACAAACTCAATTAGAGGAGTAAGTTGAATTAGAGCTTGGTTGTGCCATGTGCAGCCCTATTACAATAGTTTACAATTATTATAGTAGCAGATAGTCATGATAGAAGTGGGTGAATATTATGCAGCTCGGTTGGTTAGGTCCACTTGTTAGAAGCAGTGTCAGAATAAGCAGATTTTCTCCATCCTTGTCCAGCTCCCAGCTACACCTTCCTCTGGGTTTTTATAAAACGTAATTAATAAGTTTTCACTGCAGAACACTATCAGCTAAATAGCCTTGGTAAGACCAGCTGCTCTACTCTTCACTAAGGCCACAAGCAAACTGTAAGCCAAGGTTACCTGATACCCTTTGTGCACTCACATGGCAATATCACAAACAGGGTATGTAAACGGATACCATTAAAGCGCAGCATTCTATTTTATGTTCAGACATACCGGTGAACAGAATATCTGTTTTAACTGGTATAACATGTTTTGTCACTTCCAAATTAAACGGCCTGACACTGTGTTGACTTTGTAACGATCTGGGCACCATACAAGCAAGCATACTACCTACAAGCAACCTATGCTTAGACCTAAACGGCTCAATAGCCTAAAGCAGCATTGTCAAACGTATGTCAGGTATTACGCATTAGAGTACACAGTACAGTTTTAAATTTTAAACAAAACACTACAATAGGTTGTTTCAATGATTACTTCAACCTTTAGTGGTGCTAAGCAGTAAATGACCCCTGTAAACGAGTTTGAAATTCACATCGAGGATGTGAAACAAGGCGTGCCAAAATATTGTCACATCCTCATTCTAAACTGTAGGCTAAGTCATTAGGAGTTGTGAATCCATAATACACATATCTTTCTACTGCAAGCATCTGCTTCTGTTCAAAACTGTATTCTACAGTGCCATGTTGTTCTGAAGTTTATTTCAAAATTAAGTAATTTGTTACTTTGAAAAGAGCACCTGCATATCATATAAATCAATACAGTGAATATATTTTATTTTTTCCTCCACTAAAAAAAAAAACAACAAAAGACAACTGCGCAAAGACAAAGCCAGGTGGTTACTGACTCAGTTCTTTTTTTCCCTCCAAAATATGGTATTCAAGACGGACGAAAGCGAAAGCATTTGCCAAGAATGTTTTCATTAAGTTAGCTAAAGAAAACAACACAGTGAGTGTGAAATAGCGCTGAGGGAAACAATGTGGCCAGACTGCCCAGAAAGGCTGTAGTGAGTGAGCACCTTTGCCATTCATGGATATGAAACCGCTGGCCATAAAAGGACACCAGAACATGCATCTGCTCTGTATGCCATGCCTACTAAACTCCCCATCCCTCGTCTAATGTACAACAAGCCATTGTAAGTAGCTTTAAATCCTTTCTTAATTCAAAAACTGTACAATGTACATCATATCACTATGGTAAATGTTGGTATAACCCTACGTACATCACAAAAATTTTGGAGAAAAACAACAAAAAACCCTGAACACTTATATGAATTAAGACAAAGATGCTGTGACTACTTTAAGAGAAGTATGTTGTTAATCACTAAATATGAACATAATTGTACCAGTAGATTATATGTATAACAAAATCCCAAGAAAATAGTGCAATTACAAAAGGAATGAAATCCAATCAATAAAAAGACAGACTTTATAGATTTAACCTAGAGGTTAGCAGCAATGCTAAATCTTCACTGAGGCTTTCACCAGACTATTGATCCACCCATGTGGCCAGTATGTATACTATTGCTGTTACTGTAGCATAACATTGTTAACAAGCTCAGAGGACATTACACTCAAGCTGTTAAGTGTGGACAAGCTAATATTTAAATAATGTCTGACTTACTTGCATTAGCACTATAAAATTCTCATTTCGCATTTGAAATATGTACTAATGAATGGCTAGAGTAGGCAACATAACTAGACACTCACATTTTTTTCTCACATTCCAGTAATAAAACACATATACATATATAAATATATACACACATATACATACACACACAGTATATAATATACATTGGCTACAATATCAGGGTGTCAAACGGTTCACAAATGAGTACACATCCTGGTTGACACGAGCTCAACAAGGACATAACAAGGTGTTTGTTTACTTGGAAATGAAAGAAAATGGATTTTCATTCCAAATTGTAAAATGGCCTTAGATATCCTTCATATTTATAAAAATTAAAAAAAATACTCTCCAAATAAACAGACTTGTTGGGGTGTTTGGGGAGGGGGGCAAAGGCCATAACATACAAGAGGTTGGGTGGGTTTAAAAGGCAAGCAGCTAAAACCTAGAGGGACCCTCCAGACTAGGGGAACATCCTTCCATTCTGTCAAAGAGGAGAACAACTGAAGGGTACTGGCATGTGGCAGAAAGCAGACAAGCTTCTATCCCACAATACAAACCATCGCTCCCATTGGATGCAATGTTATCCTACACATGAGATGCCTTCAGGTTGAGTCCAAAAGAAAACAGGAAGAGAGACAGAGCGGGGAGCAAGCAGTCTTCACTGGTTCTATATAGGCCACAATCCTATCTAGTCCCAAAAGACACCGAGATGCCAGGAAGGGAGAGAGGAGGAGGAGGAGGAGGAGGAGGAGGAGGAGGAATCGAACGAGGCAGGGACTGAGGACAAACTCACCACACTGGCTACCTGAGCCGTTTTGGGTCGTTTTGAATGGTCCAGAGCAAAGATAGTATACTCAGAGAGAAAAGCGGGCTCTGCTATCATCCCGGCCAGCACCTGACCCCGTCAGGGCAGTAACGGGACGACAGGTAGGGAGGGAGGAGAGGGAGAGAGAGCAATGAGAAAACAACACAGTGAGTGTGAAATAGTGCTGAGGGAAACAATGTGGCCAGACTGCCCAGAAAGGCTGTAGTGAGTGAGTGGGTCCACAGAGACAGAGAGAGAGACAGAGACACAGAGAGAGAGAGAGGGAGAGAGAGAGAGAGACCCAATCAATGAATCAATGTTGTGAAAAACCATTTGACATTACTGTAAAATCTTAAGTCAGGACATTAGGAAAAATAGGTAATACATGTTTCCGTGGTCTGACTTACGGTCAGTAATGTCAAAGGGTTAATTTGATTGTGTAAAAAAAAACAAAAAATACAAAGATGCTGTGGTGATGAGTCACTAAGGAAAAGAGTCACTAAGGAAAAGAATGTCCTTCTAGAGGATTTGAGGAAATTACCAAACTTTTGCAGTTGGGAGCCTGCTGTGTGAAAAAGGGAGGTGAGGCAAGGCCTATTCCTGAATGAATAATAAATTATGGTAGAGCTATTTCCGACAGTACAGTATGTCTATAATCTTCTTAAATCAAAACACACAAGACTGAGACGTCCACATAAAAGTAGGTCTATCAAATAACATGCACTGACCAGAAGTTGCATCATTACCACGTACCATTACAAGTACTGTATTGCTACCTCTAACAAATCAAAGAAGTATTGCATAAATGTGCCCACACCCATTATCTGAGATCAGAGAGAAAGAACACTGCTGTAATTAACAAGAGAACAAAACAAAACAAAAAACAAACAAAAAAAAAGGAGGAAAATCAATTATTCATGTCAGATGACATATGGTCTCTCTCTCTCTCCATAATGACAATGTCTTTCTGATTGCCTCGCATGGAATTTGTGGTTTTGTGGGTCTGTTTTAGT
This sequence comes from Percopsis transmontana, assembly GCA_025447815.1. Taxonomy (NCBI): domain Eukaryota; kingdom Metazoa; phylum Chordata; class Actinopteri; order Percopsiformes; family Percopsidae; genus Percopsis; species Percopsis transmontana. The sequence goes on along the minus strand of JAOEHI010000007.1, from coordinate 4,890,647 downwards.
ATATAAATGACAAAACATCCTCCTTCATCCTAAACAAGGCTAAGGGTCCAAAGACATTGCCCTGTTATTCCACTGTTCCTTGTTATTAGGCAATGTATTGATCATTTAATCACAAAGCTTTAAATAAAAGTGTATGTGATTTATGTTTCATTTTGTGATACCTCATCTTTTAACTAAATGGGACAATGTATCTGACAAATGTCATACTAAGTCAAATGTTTGCAAATTTATATTCATCACATTGTAATTCGGACTTACATATTGAGACAATCTCAAAAGCTCTTTGGCAACTGTCTCTAAAATCTGTCACAGAAGGAATCCAGCCTCAATGCTCATTCTGTCATTCATCACACATTTATCAGTTCTTAGCACATCTCCCAAGAGGACAGTATAAAAATCAACAACAACATTGGGGTTAATTGCAATATATTGAAGATAGATTGTCTACTGTCAACAACGAAGTAGGGCCAGGAGACAATGTGTCAGCGTTGCAGGCAGCTTCCTTTATAGTAACTTCAATCTACCACAGGAGGACACTGCTTACCTCTCTGTCATTTGGAGAGGGTGTGTGGCTGCCACGCCTTTCTCCAGAGCTCAGCTGTAACACCAAATACCACAATTAAACTGGTTATTAAAACCACAATCAGCCTTGCCCTACTCTAATTACTGCTTAACAGTCAACAGGTAACTGTACAGTAATCACAAGTTTATACATTTTCCAAGCTACAACAGTCCAGAAGTTCCAGGCCACATATTCATTCCATCCTGTGCAATATTAGAAACAAATGAGGTCAGACCTAAACTAGACGTTGTGAAGACTGGCGGATAAGCTTCCAAGTGCAGTCTGTCCTAGCATATGAAGCTCCAAAAATGCCAACCGGAGAATCCTCAAGGATTAGTTGTATAATAAACAACTAAACACAACTTCACGGTTATGTATTACTCTTTGCAATCTCCAACACTGACACGGAGGACAAAGGTGTCCTCAATGCACTTCAGCAGCAGCTGACGAATGCTAGTAGATATATTGGCATTAGTTAGCTAGCCAGCTACCGTAGCTGCGCGAACAGAAGCTTGTCATAGCATTTACAGACGACCTATATTGTCATCTTGCGAGGCTATTGGTTGCCGCGTGCCAATCAATGCCAATAGGGTCTACTGTAAAATCAACGATGCATAAAGTTTGAGCTACACTTGGCTAAAGAATCAGATAAAACATAAATACATTAGCCACCACTAGCATAACAACCAACCTGGGCCTGTGGTGGTGACTGCGCATTCCTTTGGGGCGACTGCTCCTCGTTTATCTTTTGCTTAAGTTTTTTAAACATGTTTCCACTCCGATGTAGCTATGCATTGACTTGTAAGAACTACTTTGAGGTGAGATGTTTTCGTTAGTACTGCTATCCTCTTGTCCAGTCAACTGCACAGTACTAGACTTCCTTGTTCCCCTCTATTTTCCAGCAGGTGACTGGGATCAATGCGCATGTGCGGTCGACGTGGAGGAAAAAGCGTAACACACTAGATTTAAAGAGCCAGTCCGCTACATGTTCCGCTATCATTATCAACACCAGACGAATGTTTTAAATTGAACCTGCATACACACACTGTATTATATATTGTATGGAAAGTACGTCTAATATCATCCTGCGTCTTCCTGCTACGCTTTAAACAGAATGCATAGGCTAATGAAGATGCTTACAATTTCATTTGTCGAACAGAAGAGGACACTGCACCCCCAGTATTACGTTTGCCTACGCCTGCAAAGCAACTTAAACTTAAACTTTTCTCTTTATCGAATATACTCAGTTTAAAAATGATTAACTGGTGTAAAACACCTATGTTTTTTTCCATTAAAGCATATACAGACCACGTATATCAAGAATGTTATTAGTGTCTACTAGTAATTATTTGGTAGAGAAAGGAAACAATAACTTCTAATTTACTCTCAGTAGTCAGTACCCTTAATTCAGCAGCAGGACCCAAAATGAAATGTCACTTTACCACAGGGAAGGGACAGCCCTGATGTACCCTTGGCCAGCCTCCCAGAAATGTATAAAGTGACCTTATGGTAATTATGACTTGTGTTAATACGCCTGACCCAATACCAATTAGTATGATGTTTTACCAGTGTAGCGTTTCTGCAAATTTCTGCGAAATGGTAATTTACATTCTTTCACTGTCAGACTGTAATGCTCGCTACCCAGCAGGGCTTTATGTCTAAGTTGGTAGCAACGGGGGTGGAGATGAGTGATGGGTGTTTAACAGCACAGTGACGAAGCTTCTCTTTACCCTGCGGCAGCTTGCCTCACCCCTGTCATACAGTGTGGATGGACCAGGACAGGCAATGCCTCCCTCATGTCTGCCACCATGTTCTATTGTATACTGACTTCTTGACTTTAAAAAAATTACATGGACATGAAATAATTTGACTTGGCTCCAAATAAAACCCTCACTATTCTCATTTTGTTGTTTGTTATACTGAGATGGGCATGCACTCTGAGTTTCAAACCAAAAGCACATTTTCAACATTAGTGTTTGTTGTCCTTGTTCTTTGCCTATACAATATGTTTTCTTTAACGTTAATTCAGTCTATCCCCCCAGTAGCTGCTGCCTGTTCACAGTTCAGCCTGGGGACAAGGTAACAGAAGACAGTCAATATGATGGCTTTGCCTTTTAGGTTTCAACCTATACTTTTTACTTTTCTGACATTTTATGCCATTGTCTGAACAAAAAATGCTCACATGAGCATAAGAGTGATAGCGGCACATAATTTTTGCAGAGTTTGCAGAGAAATGAACATGAATTTGAGAGAAGTTTTGCTGCCTCATCCCCTTTATTTATAGAATCACTGTGCTCTGTTCTTTGACCTTAAGTGCATCATAATCTAATGTAGCCTGTGCAGTCCATTATGAATAAGCAATGTATGGGGTTTGGCCATGCACTTATCCACGTATAATATAGTGTGATAAACTTTTATTTTCCACAATCCATGGGAGGTAATTAAAAGGGGCAACACACGTTTGTCTTCTGCTTCTAGCCTAATTGTATTCCTGAAACCACCCATGGAATGTAAAGTGTACACGACAGTACACAGGGCTTTTATTGGGATATTGGGAATGACGAAAACCTCCATGTGCACAGTGCAAGGAGGCCCCAGTTTCGATCTTCCTAAATGATGAAGTGCTCCCATTGAAACAGTCACACAAGGTCACACTTCATAGCATCAGGGAGGCCTCACAACAGTCATTCCCTAATACATCAGATGTTGGAAACCATCTACATGACATATTCAATTTAAGGTTTTTTTTTTAGGTGTGGAAGTTACTCATTCCACAACATTCAACTTAACAGCTGTATGCTGTCTCTAGGGATGACACAGCAGATGACATATTGTATATTAGTTGATCCAGTGAGTTTCTGAATAGCTAGTATCTTAAACAACAGGGCCACTGTGGAGCAATAAATGCCCAAATGGGTGTGGCCTGACACAATACTGACAGGGAATCACTCACTCATTCAGATGTAAACAAAACTCAGTGCACTTTTTCAGAACACTGTAGGGATCCACCACTTATTTCACTTCCATCACTTATTTAGAGTATATCTCTTGACCTGTTTGACCTAGGGTGAAATATGGCACATATAATCATGGGTGGGAGCCTAGCTAAGCATTTCATTAATGGGAACTTTTTTAAGCAGATGTAGCCACCCCATTAGTGCTATTTCAGTTAGTTTATTGTGATATTATTGCCCAGGAAAGGATTTGAGCAAAAAGAGAAAAAATAAAATTGTGAAATACATATTATAGATCCTTGTAGAGGTTTTTAGCAATCTCCAGGACTCCAAGAGACCCCCCAAAAGCCCTTGTCAGACAACTAGATATAAGCCTATACATGCAGTGAGTGCAGTGTCATGCATATTAATTGTGACTAATATTTCATGCAGCATTTAAACATAATTTATATACAGTACCAAAAGCCTTTTTCTATGTTTATCCAGCTTTTTGTCGGAGCATTTTGTAAGACACACTAATCCATGCCTAAACACTGACCAAGACTCTCCTTGAATATTTAACAGAACCAAACATCCACCCACGTACAACGTTTTGGCATATGGTGTGTGGGTGATGGAAAATATTTAATGGAGACTGCTTTACACAGCAATAATATGGAGAGCTGCTAAAATTCACTAAGACTACAATTGCGATAAGTCATGAGTGAGTAAACATTATCTAAATTGTTAAATAAGTCAATCTAGGACACATTAAATTCCCTTTGAAAATATAATAAAGAAGCACACACACATTATGCTGTTGTGTTTTTTAGAAAATAATTCTAATTTTTTCGCCTCTAATTAAATCAGGCAGGTAGACAGTACCCATAAACCTTATGAAATCTTGCGGTATACTTTGTACAAAATCCCTTAATTTATTCCACACTATGCCTTACAGTATCATAATTGTAGTTATTCAGTGCTTTGTTTTATCATATTTTGTCATATGTTGTAATTTAAATAATTTGAGATGACATTTGCTTTCACAAGTAACAGGACCAGGTCTTTTACAAAGAGAAACTTCTGGCAAAGTGGAGAAAGTTATCATGTATACATGATAACTTTCTAATTAATTGAATAATGAATGTGTGATAGGCTTGGGCAGTATCTATTTTTTCATACCTTATAGGTGTATAGGTGACCTCCCACCCTGCAAACCCAACAATTTATTTGATCACATATTGAAACTACACACACACACACACACACACACACACACACACACACACACACACACACACACACACACACACACACA